>QRFJ01000930.1:23375-212388 GCA_006176705.1 Cocos nucifera | reverse complement strand
ATAAGATAAATTAAATCAAATTTAATTTACCTGATTTGGGTAATCCTATTACCCTGTAGATGATCCTGATTGCAGCGGAAGGTTCTGGATCTTAGCCACGCAAGCGCCTGGCCTCTACCGGTATCCACTCGGGTTGGATCTGGAGATCCTCTTCTTCTCTATCACACCTCCAAAAATCAGATCTGGATCTGATCTGGAGGATCTTCAAAACTCTTTTGAAGATCTGCAGTCGTCCTTTTGCAGCAGCGCAGCCTTCTTGCTTTTGATCGCCTTTCCTTGATCTGAATCGCACCAACCTAAGTCCAAAACACTTTTGGACGTGGAGAGCAAGGGGAGAAGAGACTATGGCATGGAGAAGGAGGGGAGAGGCAGCCTTGGGGCGTGGGAAATCTCATTCATTGAATTAGGGTTGGGCGCAGGGTCTTATTTATAGACCTCTTGTGATCCAACTCCTCTTCCTCTCAACCAATCACAACCCTTTGTGAAATCAGATCTAAATCTGATTGGTTGGAATAGAGACCCCTGGATTCCTCCTTAGAGGGCGCCTAAGACCAGTCAAACTGGATTCTTAGTAGAACTCTGATTGGAATCCAAAAGGGAGGTGGAGTCCTTGTCCAACAAGGACTCCTAGGCGCCTCCTACTTGGGCTCACGCCACCCTTGGCGTGCGCCCTTCTCCTTGCCAGGTTCTGGCAGGGGGACAGGCCCCCACCAGCTCTCCAATAGGTGCATGACATGTGGTCAAAAGTCAAAGGGTCAATGGTCAACGTTTGACCAGTCAAAGGTAGACTTTTGACCAAAGTCAAAGAACAAGAAATGGCAGGTGACCAAAAATGGCAGGTAATGTCTTACAAATAAGACAACCTATTCTGACTTGGACAACCTCCAGTCAGACCATATGAAGGCCTCTGATTGAGCACAAACTCCTTTGGCTCAGTCAGGACAACTTATTTATGATAGTAAAAGAAGAACGTTAGGTTCAATCGAGTGCTAGCACGATTTCCTTGAACCTAATTGAATCTCATTCAGATCAATTGAACTAGATCAGTTCAATTGATGATCACCAGATTCAAACCCTTGTTTGTGTGACCCAGTTAGGTTCAGTTCTGTATGGTAATGGGATATGTCATGATCTCTATCATAGACATCATCGAAACTCCTTTCGATGGATCAGAACTCTTCTGATTCGAACAGCTAGAATGATCGATCATCTAAATCATTCTAATTGCTCCCAAAATCCACCAGTGACACCTAGCAGTATATGGTGGCAACCCATCAGAGCTGAATGCGAACCTCTTGGTGCAGCTACCTGTGTGATTAAGTTCTTCTATCTTGAGCCCCGATCAGATTAGGGTTAAGGTGAACTCGTCAAACCCTAGTCTCTGTCATATGATGTAATCATTCGATTCGAGTCCAATGTGAAAATCTAAATAGAAACTCTTTCTATTATTTCACTCTACCATGGCCATGGATTTCTGGACTTGATTCTCATGATCATCATAGGGCTACTCCTCTACCACCGAGGTAGATAGATTCCCATCTTGATGCAATCCAGTTCCTACAATGAACATGCTATAGCCAACATACACCTCAGGGTTCCATATGGCTAGGAGACCGAGTAATGGTGTAGTCAAACTATAACACCCTCAAGGTGAACTGCCGATGCATCTCAGGTCAAAGAACCAGACACACTACTGCAGCATCGAGTCAGTCATTGACGAGAAGGTAGACTTCCTAATGACTACTCGAGGTGGTCACGCTCAGTGCCCTCGTTCTCTAACGAGTACCTGTACTCTCGCTCCGGTGTCTCCACACCGTAGACTCAAGACTCATCTACTAAAGAGAAGCGATCGTACACCAACCTTCCGGATCAATCACCATCCTCGTGATGATCCTATGGTCGGGAGCTGTTTATGAGTTAATAATGATTATTCATGTCTTAAATTTTCAACTCTTGAAAATATGAATTATCATTACCATTAACTCAAAGGATGTATCACAGACACTAAATACACATGTGTGATAGAAAATAACCCATTTTATTAATTATAGTCAAAATTATAATTTTGCCCCTAGAAGTGTATTACAAGTGTCAGCCAATTCTGGCTTCTAGGGCACATATATCTAACAATCTCCCACTTGTCCTAAAGCCAATTGGCTACAAGTCTAAGTCCCATCTTCTCAAGGTGGGCTTCGATCTTCTGCTGGCCCAACGGCTTTGTAAGTGGGTCTGCCACATTATCTGCGGAGTTGACTCTCTTGACCTCAACGTAACCTTTCTCAAGGTAATCGCGGATGAGATGGTATCACCGTTTGCTTGGAACTCTTCCAGCACAAACAGTCTGCCAGATGTCGACTTTCGATCATCTATATCGGACATGAAGTCCGAGTCTGTGTATCCCTGGAACTTGGAGTTCTCCATTACCAAAGACCAACATCATATCCTTAGTTCTTCTCAAGTACTTAAGGATACATTTCACAGAAGTCCAGTGTTCTTCACCTGGATTTGACTGATATCTGCTTGTGACACTCACAGCATGGGCTATATCAGGTCGTGTACATAGCATGGCATACATGAGGCTCCCTATTGCAGAAGCATAAGGGATCTTGCTCATGCGTTCTATTTCCTCAGGTGTGCTGGGGCACATCTTCTTGGAAAGATGAATACCATGTCTGAAGGGTATTAATCCCCTCTTAGAGTTTTCCATACTAAACCTCTTTAGTACTTCCTCTATGTACATCTTCTGTGAAAGTCCTAGCATCCTATTCGGTCTATCCCTATAGACCTTAATTCCTAGAATAAAGGATGCTTCACCTAGGTCTTTCATGGAGAATTCCTTGGACAACCACATCTTGACTGATGTCAACATGGGAATATCATTCCCAATAAGGAGGATGTCATCCACGTACAATACGAGGAAGACAACAGCGCTCCCACTGACCCTTTTGAAAACACATGGTTCCTCTTCATTTTTGATGAAACCAAACTTTTTGATCACATCATTGAAACGAGTGTTCCAGCTCCGAGATGCTTGCTTAAGTCCATATATGGACCTTTGCAGCTTGCAAACCTTGTGATCAGTATCACTGGATGTGAAACCTAGCGGCTGTTCCATATAGATATCTTCCTCAAGATATCCATTTAGGAATGCCGTTTTCACGTCCATTTGCCATATTTCATAATCGAAATAGGCTGCAACAGCAAGCAATGTGCGGATGGATTTTAGCATAGCTACCGGGGAAAAGGTATCCTGATAGTCAATGCCTTCACGTTGACTATAACCTTTTGCCACCAGTCTAGCCTTGAATGTCTCCACATTCCCATCTGCACCAATCTTTCTCTTGAAGATCCATTTACACCCAATAGGTACTATACCTTCTGGTGGATCTACCAAGGTCCAGACTTGGTTTGAGTGCATCGAGTCGATTCTCTGACTTCATTGCCTCAAGCCATTTCTCGGAGTCGATATCTGATATCGCCTCGTTGTAGGTTTTGGGATCATCACCATGAGCACCATTACCTATGAGGAACATTTCCTCTACATCCTCTGAAATAATACCTAAGTATCTTTCAGGGGGACGGGAAACTCTTTCCGATCTACGAGGTGGAGGAGGTAGTGTTCTTATTGGCTCAACCTGATTTGGTTCCACTTGGTCCTTAGCTCGTTCTGCTTGTGAGACTTTCTCATCAAGCTTAATCTGCTTTCCAATGCCACTATCTTGAATAAACTATTTTTCAAGAAATATGGCATGTCGACTCACAATCACATTGTGGTCTTCTGGAATGTAGAAATAGTATCCTAATGACTCTTTAGGATATCCTATGAATCGAGCTCTAAAGGACCTAAACTCTAACTTGTCCGCTTGTTGTCTTTTGACATAAGCCGGACAACCCCAAATTCTGAGATGACTCAGACTTGGTTTCTTACCGTGCCATATCTCATACGGTGTGGTAGGAACGGTTTTAGAGGGAACCCTATTCAGTAAATAGATTGAAGTTAATAATGAATGTCCCCAAAGAAAATCTGGGAGGTCTGTGAAGCTCATCATGGATCGAACCATATCCAATAGAGTCCGATTTCTCCGTTCTGAAACCCCGTTGAGTTGAGGTGTTCCTGGTGGAGTCCATTGAGAGACTATGCCATTTTCCTTAAGATAGTCTAGGAATTCCCGGCTAAGGTATTCACCTCCTCGATCTGATCGAAGAACCTTAATGGGTTTTCCAGTTTGTTTTTCTACTTCATGTCTGAATTCTTTGAACTTTTCAAAAGGCTTCAGACTTATGTCTCATAAGATACACATACCCATACCTAGACAGATCATCGGTAAAGGTAATGAAGTAGACAAAATTGCCTCTAGCCGGCACATCGAATGGGCCGCACACATCAGTATGTACTAGGGCAAGGAGATCTGTGGCCCTCTCCCCATGTCCAACAAAAGGGAGTTTAGTCATTTTGCCTTGAAGACAAGATTCACAAGTTGGATATGACTCAAAAGTCAATGGACTCAATAGCCCATTTTTCTCCAATTTGTTAATCCTATCTTCTGCTATATGACCTAATCTCAGGTGCCATAGATATCTGTCGTTTGGACTATCCCTAGGTCGTTTGGCATTCACGTTTTGCTCGATAGTTAAAACAGGTACATCAATATGCAACTGATAAAGACCATTAACAAGGAAACCATTTGCAATTTTATTTCTTTCATAAAGAATGTTACAATGGTCCTTAAAGAAGGTGATCACATAACCTTCTTGTGCTAAGCATGAAACAGAAATCAAATTCCTGCTAGCTGCAGGCACATAATAACAGTCTTTTAAAACTAAGTCTAAACCAGATGGTAATCGCAGAGGGTATGTTCCCACGGCTACTGCAGCAACTCTTGCTCCATTACCGATGCGTAGGATCATGTCTCCATCCCTCAGCCTCCTGCTATCCTCAAGACCCTGCATAGAAGTGCACAGATGAGCACTAGAACCAGAGTCAAGCACCCAACTGGATGCAGAAGAAACCGTAAGGTTAGACTCAATAACGAGCATACCTCCAGAAGGACCTTCCTTCTTGTTCTTCAGGGTGGCCAGGTAAGTAGGGCAGTTCCGCTTCCAATGGCCGTCGCTGTTGCAATGGAAACACTTTCCTTTGCCATCGACCTTCTTCTTCGGTTCTGCCTTCTTCTTCTTTGATCCTTCCTACCTTTTGCTTTTTCACAGACTTCTTTTTCTTTCCATAAGACTTTCTTTTGGAAGAAGTCCGTTCCATAGCAAGAACTGAGCCTTTAGAACCTTTCATAGAAAGCTCAGCGGTAACCAGCATATTCATCAACTCGGCCAAGGAATTTTGAAGTTTATGCATGTGGTAATTCATGATGAATTGCCCATATGCATCAGTCAAGGATTGCAGAATAATATCGTTCTGCAAGTCCAAGTCCAACTTCACACCGAGCTTCTCAAGCTCTTCCATGTCCTTGATCATTGTCAGACAGTGATCTTGGACTGACTGCCCATCACGCATCTTAGCCTTAAAAAGTCATTTTCGTGACTTGATATTTGGCTGCGCGACTCTGTTCACCAAACATCTCCTGCAGGTGAGCCAACATTTGGCGAGCAGTCCCGATATCTTCATGTTGGCGCTGGAGCTCATCAGACATCGAGCCCAACATGTAGTATCTGGCCTTATTGTCTTCGTCAATCCATTTTTCCAGAGACGCTCTCTGTTCAGTGGATGGACGAGCTGGTAAGGTGGGAGGGTCCTGGTCCAAAACATGTGTTAACTTCTCTGAACCCAAAATAATTTTGTAGTTCCTGAGCCAATCTTTATAATTGGGTCCAGTCAGTCTATGTGTGTCTAGGATACGTGCCAGTGGGTTGGACGCAGACATTTTCCTGTAGAGAGTCAAAGATTCTAGTTAGATACTGTAATTTTGACTTGACCAATTTGTTTAGGGATTTTATTTTTAAACAAATTAGCTCCCACTATTTTCTCGGATCCCTACACTCCCTCTGTAGAGATGCGAAAATCTCCGCGATTGATGATTTCTAGTGGGTGGTGCGGTCTCACCAACTGACTCATCACCTCACCTAACAGTTATTGGTGATGGGTTAGCCAATGAGTGAACAACTCTTGTTCAATGATTCTCTAATCATGGTGCACCCAAACTTGGTCTCTAATTCATGAATCTCACCGTATCCGGAATATTGATCCACTCCTTAGTTAAGTCAGACCCACCATTTGCATAGACTGGGTTCCTAATTGGGTCTCTCACCGTATCCGAAATATTGAGCCCAACTCATCCTCCAGCCCATAGCATCCAATGCCTAATAGACATGGTTGCGTCTTCCCGGTGCAACTGAGCCACTGTATCCAGCCGAGAACAATCAACCCCGGGAAGGGCCCGCACGTCTACAATGGTGGAAGACCTCGGACTTAATCTTTTCTTAGGGAGAATTGATTCAGGTCTCATTAAACTAGACTTGGCTTAGTCATAACAATTATGACTAACCTAGTGGCATGGGTCAGCTCGGATTATTGACCACCTCAGATCAGAACTGTGTCAACAGATATGGCCAGGTAAGTGAGACCGGTGGAAGGAATATGCCGTTAACTCGCACAAGAACGCATTCAGGTCGAGTAGCTTCCAATTAAAAACCAGTCGGTCGTCTGTGCCAAACTTACCTTAGACACCAAATTGTTGAGTCAGAACCAATTGGGTTAGCCTACAATCCAGACTCTAACCTCTGAGCCTAATTAGGTCTTGCTTGATCGTGACTCGATCTTGACCCAGACTTAATCCTATTAGGCTGGTCAATTTAAGCATTGTTGATCCCATCTAACCAACTCTTGATTCGGTTTGATCAACCGCTTAGACCTAATTGAGCTACCCAAGCCCGAACCCAGTATTATGAATATGTCTTAGATCTGAAATTCTCAATTTTAGACCTAATTAATATTCCATAAACTTAATTCTTAATTAAGTTGGGTTCATAAACAAAATATGCACAATAAATCCTAGGGTTTCAGGATCTAGGGTTTTGCAGAAAGTAAGTTTTGGGTTTCTGATTAAGGACGAACACGCAGCACCCCTACACGTCATAAGAACACCCCATCGAATGGGAAGAGAGGGCCTTTAAACCCTTCTTCGTTCTTATGACCGGACGGCCAAGAGGAACGCCTTAATCAGGAACATGTAAATCTACAAAACAGTTATAGATCTATATCATATATCTCATATACAAATTTAGATCTAATCAAGGCATATTTTGCATACATCTCATGTATCAAATCATGCATGTTTTCAGATCTAAATTATCACATAATAATCTAAAAAATTAGATTTAAATTGATCTAATCAAAATAAATTCTAATCTAGACAATTATGTAGAACTATTCTACAACTAGTCTAGTCATGCATCTATCATATCTCATATGATATTTAAAATTAAATAATTTTTATTTGCTGTTTATCAGATGTTATTATAACACTTATAATATCAGAAAATAGTAAATAAGAAGATCTAAAATATGATTTAATCAGATTAAATCAAAGACATGCAAAACTATTCTATAGAACTATTCTATTCTAGAACTAGTCATGCATATCTTCATGTTCTTAGATCCAAATCATTTAATTTTAATTTTTTCTGATTTCAGATCTGATCACATCTCATGTGACATCTGAAATCACTTTATTTTCTAATTAAAATAAAATTAAAATCAGATCTAAACAATTTAGAACCATGGCTCTGATACCAGTTGAAGGGAAATCCTGATTTCCCGGTCCAGGTTCGTCCAGATCTGATTAGATCAAGAGATATATTTCAAAAATTTTCTCTTGATCTCAATCAGATCTTGATATGTTTCAGATCTGATTCTTATTATTTTAATAAATAAAATAAAATAAGATAAATTAAATCAAATTTAATTTACCTGATTTGGGTAATCCTATTACCCTGTAGATGATCCTGATTGCAGCGGAAGGTTCTGGATCTTAGCCACGCAAGCGCCTGGCCTCTACCGGTATCCACTCGGGTTGGATCTGGAGATCCTCTTCTTCTCTATCACACCTCCAAAAATCAGATCTGGATCTGATCTGGAGGATCTTCAAAACTCTTTTGAAGATCTGCAGTCGTCCTTTTGCAGCAGCGCAGCCTTCTTGCTTTTGATCGCCTTTCCTTGATCTGAATCGCACCAACCAAAGTCCAAAACCCTTTTGGACGTGGAGAGGAGAAGGAGGAGAAGTTTAGGCATGGAGGAAGAGGGGAGAGGCAGCCTTGGGGTGTGGGAAATCTCTATTGAATTAGGGTTGGGCGCAGGGTCTTATTTATAGACCTCTTGTGATCCAACTCCTCTTCCTCTCAACCAATCACAACCCTTTGTGAAATCAGATCTAAATCTGATTGGTTGGAATAGAGACCCCTGGATTCCTCCTTAGAGGGTGCCTAAGACCAGTCAAACTGGATTCTTAGTAGAACTCTGATTGGAATCCAAAAGGGAGGTGGAGTCCTTGTCCAACAAGGACTCCTAGGCGCCTCCTACTTGGGCTCACGCCACCCTTGGCGTGCGCCCTTCTCCTTGCCAGGTTCTGGCAGGGGGACAGGCCCCCACCAGCTCTCCAATAGGTGCATGACATGTGGTCAAAAGTCAAAGGGTCAATGGTCAACGTTTGACCAGTCAAAGGTAGACTTTTGACCAAAGTCAAAGAACAAGAAATGGCAGGTGACCAAAAATGGCAGGTAATGTCTTACAAATAAGACAACCTATTCTGACTTGGACAACCTCCAGTCAGACCATATGAAGGCCTCTGATTGAGCACAAACTCCTTTGGCTCAGTCAGGACAACTTATTTATGATAGTAAAAGAAGAACGTTAGGTTCAATCGAGTGCTAGCACGATTTCCTTGAACCTAATTGAATCTCATTCAGATCAATTGAACTAGATCAGTTCAATTGATGATCACCAGATTCAAACCCTTGTTTGTGTGACCCAGTTAGGTTCAGTTCTGTATGGTAATGGGATATGTCATGATCTCTATCATAGACATCATCGAAACTCCTTTCGATGGATCAGAACTCTTCTGATTCGAACAGCTAGAATGATCGATCATCTAAATCATTCTAATTGCTCCCAAAATCCACCAGTGACACCTAGCAGTATATGGTGGCAACCCATCAGAGCTGAATGCGAACCTCTTGGTGCAGCTACCTGTGTGATTAAGTTCTTCTATCTTGAGCCCCGATCAGATTAGGGTTAAGGTGAACTCGTCAAACCCTAGTCTCTGTCATATGATGTAATCATTCGATTCGAGTCCAATGTGAAAATCTAAATAGAAACTCTTTCTATTATTTCACTCTGCCATGGCCATGGGCTTCAGGACTTGATTCTCATGATCATCATAGGGCTACTCCTCTACCACCGAGGTAGATAGATTCCCATCTTGATGCAATCCAGTTCCTACAATGAACATGTCATAGCCAACATACACCTCAGGGTTCCATATGGCTAGGAGACCGAGTAATGGTGTAGTCAAACTATAACACCCTCAAGGTGAACTGCCGATGCATCTCAGGTCAAAGAACCAGACACACTACTGCAGCATCGAGTCAGTCATTGACGAGAAGGTAGACTTCCTAATGACTACTCGAGGTGGTCACGCTCAGTGCCCTCGTTCTCTAACGAGTACCTGTACTCTCGCTCTGGTGTCTCCATACCGTAGACTCAAGACTCATCTACTAAAGAGAAGCGATCGTACACCAACCTTCCGGATCAATCACCATCCTCGTGATGATCCTATGGTCGGGAGCTGTTTATGAGTTAATAATGATTATTCATGTCTTAAATTTTCAACTCTTGAAAATATGAATTATCATTACCATTAACTCAAAGGATGTATCACAGACACTAAATACACATGTGTGATAGAAAATAATCCATTTCATTGATTATAGTCAAAATTATAATTTTGCCCCTAGAAGTGTATTACAAGTGTCAGCCAATTCTGGCTTCTAGGGCACATATATCTAACACCTTAATCATCATCAGACAATGATCTTGGATCGACTGTCCATCACACATCTAAGCCTTAAAAAGTCTCTTAGTGACTTGATATTTGGCTGCAAGACTCTGTTCACCAACAACTCTTATAGGTAAGCTAATATTTGATGGCTAGTCTTTATGTCTTCATGTTGGCACTAAAGCTCATTAGACATCGAGCCCAACATGTAATATATGGCTTTGTTATCTTCATCCATCCATCTTTCTAAAGACACTTTCAATTCAGTGGATGGATAGACTGATAAAGTGGAAGGATCTTGTTCCAACATATGAGTCAACTTCTTAAAATCCAAAATAATTTTGAAGTTTTGGAGCCAATCATTGTAGTTGGATCTAGTCAATTTATGGGTGTCTAGGATACGGTCTAGTGGATTGGATGCAAATATTTTTCTATAGAGAGTCAAAGTTTTTAAATAGATTTTATAGTTAGACTTAACCAATTTATTTAGAGATTTAATTTTTTAACAAATTTGGCTCCCACTATTTACTCGGATCCCTACACTCCCTAAGCAAAGATGCAAAAATCTCTACGATCAATAATTTCTAGTAGATGGCACGGTCCCACTGACTGGCTCATCATCTCACCTAATAGTTATTGATGATAGATCAATCGATGAGTAGATAACTCTTGTTCAATGATTCTTTAATCATGTTGCATCCAAACCTAGTCTCTAATTCATGAAGCTCACCGTGCCCAAAATATTACTCTATTTCTTAGTTAGGTCAGACCTGTCATTTGCACGAATTGGATTCCTAATTGGATCTCTCATCTATCCAAAATATTGAGTCTAACCCATCCTTCAATTCGTAGCATCCAATGCCTAATAGACATGCTTGTATCTTTTTGATGCAACTGAACCACTATATCAAGTCAAAAATAATAAACCTTGAAAATGGCCCACACATCTACAATGGTGGAAGATCTTAAACTTAATATTTTCTTAGAAATATTTGATTTAGGTCTCTTTAAACTAGACTTGACTTACTCATAACAATTATGACTAACTTAGTGGCATGGGTTGGCTCGAATCATTAGACACCTCTAATCAAAATTGGATCGACATAAATGGCTAGGTATGTGAGATCGTTGGAAGGAATATGCCATTAACTCAATAAGAGCACATTCAGGTCGAGTAACTTTCAATTAAAAATTAGTCGATCCTATCTACCTGACTTACCTTAGACACCAAATTATCGAATCAAAACCAATCGGGTTAGCTTACAATCCTAGCTCGAACCATGGAGCCAAATCAGATCTTGACTTGATCGAGTCACATCTCAATATGATTCAATCTTGATCCAGACTTAATCCTATTATACTGATCAAATCTAAGCTTTCTTTGATCCCATCGAATCAATTCTTGATTCGGTTTGATCAACCGCTAGACCTAATTGAGCTATCCAAGCTGAAACCCAATTTTTTGAAGGAATCTTAGATCTTAAAATTTATAATTTTAGATCTAATTAGTTTCATAATCTTAATTCTTAATTAAGTTCAGGTTCATAACTAGAAACAAGCAAAAATCCTAGGATTTTAGGATTTAGGATTTTGCAGATAAATAAATTTTTAGTTTCTGATTAAGGATGAACATGCAACACCCCTACACACCATAAGAGCATGCTATCAAATGGGAGGAGAGGACCTTTAAATCCTACTTTGCTCTTATGACTGGACAACCAAGGGGAACACCTTAATCAAAAATAATTACTATACTATAAAATAATAAATCTACAACATATATCTCATATAAAGTCATAGATCTAAACATGCATGTTCTGTATACATCTCATGTATCAATCATTAAATCCCAAAAGCATGCTTTCAAATCTGATATATCACATATAATATCTATGAAAAAATTATATTGGTCATATCAAAATAAAATCTATTCTAGATAAATTATAGAACTATTCTACAATTAGTCTAGGCATGCTTCATTCATATCTCATATAAAAATTAAAAATTTTATTTTCTATTTTTAGATCTGGTAATAACATTTATAACATCTAAAACTAGAGTCATAAAGATTAAAAAAAATTAATCATATAAAGAAAAAATTAGCACTAGACTACTCATAGAATAATTCTAAACCTAGTCTGGATTTGCATCTCATGCAAGATTGATATGAATCTAAAATTTTCAATGCTTTTGATTTCAGATCTGATTACATATAATGTGATATCTAAAATCCTTAATATTATATCATAGATTATAAAAAAAATCTAATTTAAAATAGATCTGAAGAATTGCTAACCTGGCTCTGATACCAGTTGAAGAAAATATTTGACTAGATCTATAGAAAATATTTTAAAAATTTTTTTATTGAGTCTAATCAGATCAAAGAGTTCTTTGATCTAATTTTAATGATCTAATATTAAATCTAAAAAAAAATTAAATCAGATATGTACTTTGTACCTGATTGGATAATCTAATTACCTTGCAGATGATTTGCAAAAGCTTGGGGTTCTAGATTAAGCCATGCAGGTGCCTAGCCTCTACTAGAGTCTACTTGGCTAGATCTAGAAGTTCTCTTCTTCTAGATCTAATCATCAAAAATTAGATCTAAAACTGATTTGTAAAGCCTTCGAATCAACTGATGAAGGCAGCGTGCTCGTCTCACGAACATCATCTCTTTCCTTGAAACCTTTGTGCCAATTTCTATGGACCATCTCTTGGAACCTTGGCACAACCTTTGGGCATGGAGAAGAAGAAGAGGAGGGGTGTGGAGAAAGAGGAGATGGCTGCTTATGGGGACTAGGGGTGTGGAGAATAGTGCATATGAAACCCTAGGGCACAGGGTCTCTTAAATAGAGCCCTACGCCACCTCAATGTTCCATTCAATCAAGCAACCAATTGCTTGATTTGTTTCTGATTTTCTAACAAATTTTTCATGCCAACTCACATCAAAATTTCCTCCCCAAATATTTCATATAATGCCAAACAAAATAGGTAGGAAGAAGGAAAGGAAGTTTGGTGCATAATGGATTCTTCCTTCTCTCTTAGAGTTTGATCTCTATCAAAACTCTTTGACTGGTCAAATCTGAAATTTGACCGAATCAAAACCTATCCACTTTGGGTGCACACCTAGGAGGACGTGCACCCTCTTCATGCCATACCAAAAAGTAGAAGGCATGCGCTCCTAGAAGATCTCTAGAAGGCATGCGCCCCTGATCCCTTCTTTCTTACAATTGGGTCAACCATTGACCCTGGTGTGCGATAAAAAAGGTAGGTGACCAAAAATAGTAGGTAACTAGAAATGGTAGGTGTTGCTCTAAAATCATTTGATGAATTTAGACAATCTTATTCTAACTTGGACAAGTTCCAGTCAGGATTTCGATTGAAAGGAACCAGAAAGACTACCAAAGGAGAATGTTAGGTTCAATCATGTGCTCTCATGATTTTCTTGAATCTAGTCAGATCTAATCCAAATCAATTAAACCAACTCAATCCAATTGATCATAACCAGACTCAAATCCTTGTGTGTATGATCTAGTTAGGTTCAATTCTATATGATAATGAGTTTGTCATGATCTCTATCATTGACATCATCAAAACATCTTTCGATAGATCAGAACTTTTCTGATTCAAACAATTAGAATGATCGATCATCAGAATTATTCTAATTGCTTCTAAAATTCACTAGTGACACCTAGCAGCATATGATGGCAATACATCAGAATTGAAAGTGAACTTGTGGGTGCAGCTATCTATGTGAATCAATTCTACTATCATGAGTCCCAACAGGATTAGGATTTAAGATGAACTCATCAAAACCTAACATCCGTCATATGAATGAATTATTCGATTTGAGTCTGATGTGAAATCCTAATAGAAAATTTTTTCTATAATATCACACTACCATGGCCATGGGCTTAAGGACTCAATCTCATGATCATCATAAGACTACTCCACTATCGAGATTGATAGATCCTACCTTGGTGCAATCCAGTTCCTACAATGAAAATGCTATAGCCAACATACACCTTAGGGTTCCGAATAGCTAGAAAATCGAGTTATGATGTAGTCAAATTTTAGCATACTCAAGATGAACTATCGATGCACCTTAGGACAAAGAACCTGACACATAACTGCAACATCGAGCCAGTCATCGACGAGAAGGTAGACTTCCTTATGACTGCTCGAGGTGGTCATGCTCAGTGCCATCATTCTCTAACGAGTACCTATACTCTCACTCCGATGTCTCCACACCATAACATAAGACTCATCTACTCTAAGAAAGCGATTGTATACCAACCTTCTAGATCGATCACCATCCTCATGATGATCCTACGGTCGGGAGCAGTTTATGAGTTAATTATGAAAATTCATGTCTTAAATTTTCAACTATTGAAAATATAAATTATCATTGCTATTAACTTAAAGAATGTATCTCAGACACTTTTAAATACACACTATGATAGAAAATAATTTTTTTGTTAATTTATAGTCAAAATTATAAAATTATCCTTATAAGTATATTACAAGTGTCAACCAATCTGGCTTCTAGGGCACACATCTAACAACCTCTCCATATCTCATATGCAGTGCTAGATACAGACTTAGAAGGTACTCTATTCAAGATGTATGCTGTGGTCTCTAAGCCATGATCCCAAAAGAAAATAGGTAATTTTGTGAAGCATATCATGGATCGTACCATATCCAATAAGGTATGATTCCTCCTTTCGACTACACCATTTAACTATGTTGTATAAGATGGAGTCCATTCAGAGGAATTTTTTTGACTTTGAGATAGTTCGAAAACTTACTAGATAAGTATTCTCTGTCCTAATTAGATCGAAGAATTTTTATACTCTTTCCAGTTTATTTCTCGACCATACTTTGATACTCTTTGAATTTATCAAAAGCTTCCGATTTATGTTTCATAAGATACACATATCCAAATATAGATAGATCATCAATAAATGTTATAAAATAAGAGTATCCTACTCTAGCCTAAGTAGTCATAGGACCACATACATCTATATGCAAAAGTCCTAATAACTCACTTGTCCTTTCTTCATGTCCACTAAATGGAGTCTTGGTCATTTTACCCATGAGACATGATTCATAAATTCCTAATAATTCATAATCATAAGGATCAAAGAGCTTTTCTTGGTATAACTTGTTAATCCTGTTCTGACTAAAATGACCAAGTCGACAATGCCAAAGTAAAGTATTATTTATGTTTTCTTTTTTATGCTTTCCACTATCATCAACATGAAAAATATTGTTATCCAAACATAGAGTTAACAAACCATTGTAAAAATGCCATTTCATATTATTTCATTAGAATATTTGAATCATTGCTCGTTACATCAAGATTATAATCTTATTTTAATAACAAGAGTATAGATACAATATTTCTAATAATCTTAGGTATATAATAATAATTTGTCAGCTCTAAGATCTTTCCAGAAGGTAACTTCAAAATATTTGTTCCTACAACTTCTGCTTGGATGGACTCTCCTCCAACGCCATAGAGCTCAAAGTCACCTTTCTTCAAACTTCTAATTTTTTGCAACCCCTGCAATGATTTACAGATATAAAAATCATAGCTGGTATTCAATACCCAAGAATTTGAGATGGAAAAGTTTAATAATAATATTGTATGTATCTCATACATACCTTTTGGTGCATTATTTGCACCAATCTTCATAGTTACAAGGTAAGCCTTGCAATTGCTCGTCCAATGACCTATTTTGCCATAGTAAAAATAGATCGTCTGTCTGGAGGCCTTCTTCTCCTTCTTCTTCCTATTTATGCCATCTTTTGGATTTAGCCTCCTCTTTGAACCCTTTTTGCCTGCCTTTTCTTTGAAGATCCCATCTACAAGAAGAAGAGGAGCCTTATCCTTCTTGATATGGCTCTCTGCTATTTTGAGCATATTTAATTATTCAGGCAATGAAGTATTCAATTTATTTATGTGATAGTTCACGATAAACTGAGAAAATAATTCTGAAAGTGATCACAGGATCAGATCCAGACTCAACTTCCCATCCATGACAAAAACTAATTGGCTTAATCGAGTGATTAGGTCAATTACCATCAACACATGGTCTTGCATGGATGAACCCTCTACCATCCTGGCATGAAATAACTACTTAGATATCTCATATCTATCAATTCTATTCTATTCTCCATAAAGCTCTTTTTGGTTGAGCAATATGGACTGAGTATCCATACCATCATGCTGCCTCTATAACTCGTTACTCATGAAGGTAAGTATGATGCACATGACAGTAAATGAATCATTTTGCCACATCTTGTATATGGACTTTTCATTCTCTGTAGCATCTTCTCCTAATGCCTCAAGATCAAGGGCACTAAAAATATAGGAGAGCTTTTCTTGACTGAGTACTATTTTTAGGTTTCTTAGCCAATCCACATATTTAGGATCGGTCAACTTATTTGAATCCAAAATTGAACGTAGCGAAAGTGAAGAAGCCATTTAATCTACATAATTAAAGAACATTACATAAGCAAAGAACTCATGATGACATACATAATTAAATTAGGACTTTAATTAAATTATGTATCCCACTATTTTATCCCATATCATAACCTTCAAATATGATAATCTAAAAAAGCTAATTATTTTTCTTAATGGGATTGAGATCTTAATTTCTTATAGAAAAAGATCTTGTGGTTGCACAACAAATATTTTATATGTTCAAAAGTAGGAAACTCTTTCCAATTGCATCTCATGCAACTCTCAATATATTCTTAGCCTCTAAAACATTAATAGCTTTATGTTAGCACAACAAACTCTAATATTTTAGTTAAGTAAGATCCTTTATTTCTATACAGTCATAATAAAATATAACTATCCTTGTGACTATACAATAAAGCAGTATATCCAAAATCCCATAAGCATCATTATGCACTAGATCAATATTACATTAGTCTCCATAATTGATCTTGTGGTTGCACAACAAACCTAATATGGTTTATGACATAATAATGATCTAGCATGGAGGAAGGCCTTAAAATAGTGAATTAAAAGAATCCATCCATCAAGCCGACTCGATCCATAGTCGAGCCAGCTCGATAGCATCTGGCCCGAGCACTGCTTTCTATCTGCCAGAGAGAGCTAGCTCGAATTTACCTTGAGCCTACTCAATCTCATCTCGAGTTGGCTCGGCTATGTATCTGAGCTGGCTTTGTTATGTATCGGAGCTAGATTCCAATAAGAATGCCTAAGCACCCAATCTAGAATTAAATCAATCAAATTGGCCAAGTAAGTGGGAGAGTGGTGGAGGTCCTCCCATTGCTTTTCTTAGATCATAATGAATTGGTCAGATCAGACAATGGAATCAATTAGAAACCATATTTTCTTTACCAATCATGAACCACTTTTTCAGAAACCAATTGATTAATTAGACAGCAAGATTGGTTCTACTATTAGTTAGTTACACTATAACTTAATATAATTTTATAAAGAGCTTTAATTGTTCTCTATGCACATTCTAATTCAAAACATATAACATACATGATTTAATCATATCAATCATACAAAATATATCAGCATGTATCATCACTCTAGGACAACCATCATCACATTGTGAACATTTGTCACTATGCCAGAACAACCTTACAGAATGATATACATCATAATAATATTAAACAAGATCACATCACATTAATGATATGCTAAAATTTCAAATATGATCATATCATGTTTATAATTTTTGTCGTTAAAGCATAAACGTAACAACATATGATTTAATCTAGTAAGGCTTGCTCTGATACCACTATGGGATTTGGTGTACAAGGTAGAAGCATAGATTTCAAAGCAAAATTATGAAATCATAAAATCAAATCCAAAACTTAGGACCATCTTATTAGAATTTAAATTATATAATATATAGTTATAACATAAATTAGGATATTAGAATATACCTCTGATCGCTTAATCCTAACTTGACCCTGATCGCCCGCAGCAGTCCATCAGGAGTTCCACCAAGTGCCCATGTGTTCACTCTCTAACGTCGATCCACACAGAGATTTGATTAAGCCACTAGCACAATAAAAATCAGATTTCTTCAATTTAATTCTTATTGTAAGAATTAAATCTATTTGGGCAGAACCTTTCCTTAGCCTTGCTGTCTTCATTCTTGCCTATCCTTTCCTTTCTTTCTATTCTCCTTGTCTTCCTGTACTCTCTTCCTAAGCCCTTATCCTAAAGCAGACCTCTTGTCCTTTAATAGGACTTTGTCTTAACAAGGGAAGGAAGAGAGAAATTGTATAATTAGGGAGAGTATGTAAAAAAGGAGAGAGTTCTAAATTGCCATGGACAATAGGAGTGCACCCCTATTTATAATGTACGTAGGGGTGCTTCTACCAAATTCTCACACCCTTTTCCTATCCTCATCTCATGTCCACTCAAGGATATCATGCCCATCTAAAAATAACGCCATGTAGAAGCAAGGAAAATTAAGTCCAAGAGTTGCTTAGTGTAGAAGGTCTCTTCAGAAAATAATTCTCCATTATTTCTGAAAACTCACATACTTTCATTTCTGCTTGGTGCCACCTATGAACGGTTATGATTTGATCATAAGACCATCAAAGGTCCTGATTATGTGCACCAATTTTAGATAATTCATGGAGATAAGGATGGCGTGGAAAAGTCAAAGCTCTAAGGCATTTGACTTGGTCCAAGAGGCGCCTACAACTAAGGGGGCGCCAAAAACTCTTTGGTTATCCAAAAACCTGATAACCAACAAAGAGAATAACTAGTAGAAGGATTCTTCTACACCCTCTCTTCATCTAAAATTACATAACAAAATTTATGCGAAAAACTAAGGAAGACTTTGCTATCAAAACATATCCATGCGCCACATGTCCCTAGCGCATGGACCAAATCCCATGGACCAAAGAAAAAGAGTTTCTAGCATGTGGATTGCTAATAGATGATGCCCAATCTCTTGGTTAGCAAGCCAAGGGTCAACCCAAGTAATTAGCCAAATCTGATTTGACTTAAATTAGATTTAATTAGCCCAAATTGGAACCTGATTCGAATCTAATTCGAATCTAGGTGCTAAGGTTTGCAATATGTGCTAGCATATTCAACCTGCAAACATGATCTAATCCAATTAGACCATTGATCAATTCTCTTTGTGTATGATTCATTAGGTTCCACATCTAGCCAGCAGTGGATCCGGATGCAATTTGACCTAATTTGGTTAGAACTTAATCAAATCAATTTAGATCAAAACATGCTAACCCGATTTGATCAATTAGAACACTTTCTAATTACCAATCAAATTAAACTCTTTAATTCGATCGAACCCACAAGACAAGATTGATGTCTAGCAATGTATCATATCTATCCAAAAGATATAAAATTTTGATAAAAATATCAAAAATATCCTTCAATAAAAAGTTACCGTGCAATAGGATCTTTCAATCACTCTACATCCCGAATATAACTATGGATATGTATTATGTCAAATCCATTTTCATATTTATTTTTTCTTCCAATTATATGATGATGATTCAATTAATAAAACATTAGAAATCTTTTCTAATTCTCATCATGCTTTGATCAAAGTCTTCTTGAATCATCATTCGATTGTAGCAAGTAGGATGCGATCTCCTCTAACTAGGAGTGATCGATTTCTTGTTGACCTACACATAACCTTCATATGCAATCCACCATATCTAGATCACCCCGTACATGACTAAGTCATGAATGAGTATGAATCAAAATACAAATTCATGTATACAAGATTCTATGGTAGTCTCAAGTTAAAAGATTACATGCACAACTCCCATTATGAGAATCATCTATTAACATGTAGATAAGACACCATTAGATGTTCTCAAGTTGGATCAATTTAGTGAACTCATTCTCTAATGAGTACCTACATCTTTGTATTAGTGTCATATACAAGTGAGAGTGAGATCAATCACCCTTTAATCAAGCATACATAGGATGTGCTAGTCTTTTCGAAAATATTGATCCCCAACTTAATGTTCTATCGACTAAGAATATTTTAGATTAAGATTTTAAGATTTTAGGTCTCACAGATATGATCCCCAACTTAATATTCCATTCCCAACTTTATGGGGTTCATCATAATTTTAAATAAATAATTAATATGCAGCATATGATGAAATAAATGCTTTTATTTATTTGAAAATGTCATTATATGAGTTTGAAAGATAAAAGAATAGTCCATCAAAATTCAAATTTTGATTGGCTTGAGGGCATATTCCTTTCATCACTTTTGACAAGAGACTGCACTTGGAGCATGAAAATATTACAACATAGATTTTGCAAAAAAAGAAATTTGCTATCAAAATAAACTTATCTTCATTGATCAAAATATTTTTTAAGCACATAAAAGAAAATAAATGAAAAGAAAAAATATAAATTAAGAGGTCTCAGACCTCTAAGAGAACTGACGAGGAGTTTGGTGCAGCATCAGTCGATCCCGACTCTTCATTGGTGGGCTCGATAGGGGGAGCTCGATCACAGCAGTGGATGGTTCTGCTTCATCTTCAGGAATCCTTTCATACAAGAAACCAAGGTCAAGCTTGGAAAACTTACTGGCCATCCTATCCTCACATAACTCAAATCCTTTGTTAAAGACTTCTTGGCTGAATTTAACATTCAGATCACTCATTTTGGAGAAGATATTGAACCCCTCTATCGCTAGGGCCATCATCTTCAAATTCTGCCTCAAAATCTGCTCCTTTAGCTGGTAGTCATGGCTTTAGCCTTTCTCCTCTGCTCTTCTTCCAGGCCCATAGTGGTCTTTAACTCTGTTGATGTTTCTTTCTCCTTGTGGAGCACTTTTTGGAGACCTTCAATCTTGATAGATTTTAACTTCAAAGAGTGGTCAGTCTCATCTCTCACCTTAATTTTGTGCTCAACCTCAGCCTGATGATCCTCTTGGGCCTTGACCAGCTTCGACATTAAGCGATTCAATGATCTGATGTAGCCAAGCAGTTGGTGGCTCATCTATTAAAAATATATATATATGATGAAGAGGGTTGTGAGGATGAGGAAGCATTAGGAAATTTAAAGAGAAAAAGAGGGTTGAAGTTGTAAGATATGTGCCCTAGAAGCCAGATTGGCTGACACTTGTTAAATACTTTCTAAGGATATTTTTATAATTTTAACTTAAAATTAATTAAAGAATTATTTATTCTATCACATTGTGTGTTAAAGTATCTATGATACATCCATTGAGTTAATAGGCATGATAACAACTATTCTCAAGAGTTGAGAATTTAAGCCATGTGTTATCATAATTAACTCATAAATTACTTTAGATCGTAGGATCATCATGAGGATGGTGATAGAACCGAATGATCGGTATACGATCGCTTTCTTAGGATAGATGAGTCTTGAGTCTACAGTGTGAAAACACCAGAGCGAGAGTACAGGTACTCGTTAGAGAACAAGGGCACTGAGCATGACCACCTTGAGCAGTCATAAGAAAGCCTACCTTCTCTTCGATGACTAGCTCGATGCTGCAGCATGTGTCTGATTCTTTAAGCTGAGGTGCATCGATGGTTCATCTTGAGGGTGTTATAGTTTGACTACACCATAGCTTGGTCTCCTAACTATTTGAAATCCTAAGATGTATGTTAGCTATAGCATGTTCATTGTAGAAATTGGATCGCACCAAGATGTGATCTATCAACCTCGGTAGAGGAGTAGTTCTATGATGATCATAAGATTGAGTCCTAAAACCCATGGCTATGGTAGTATAAAATAATAGAAAGGAGTTTCTATTAGGCTTTTACATTGGACTGGAATCGAATGATTCATTCATATGGTGGGTGTTGGTTTGATGAGTTTACCTTTATCCTAATCCCATTGGGGCTTATGATTGAAGAACCCAATCATACAGGTTGCTGCACCGAGAGGTTCGCTATTCGATTTTGTTGGGTTGCTACCATATACTGCTAGGTGTCATGGATGGATTTTGGGATCAATTAGAATTATCTTGATGATCGATGATTCTAATTAGATGAATTGAAAGAGTTCTAGTCCATCGAAAGGTATTTCAATGATGTCGATGATGGAGATCATGATATGTCTCATTATCATACAAAACTAAACCTAACTAGATCACACATATAAGGGTTTAGATCTGGATGTCATCAATTGAGCTAACCTAGTTTGATTATTTTAGATTAGATTCAATTAGGTTCAAGAAAATCATGCTAGCACACGATTGTGTTAGATGTATGCCCTAGAAGTCAGATTGGCTAATACTAGTGATACACTTCTAAGGGCAATTTTGTAATTTTGATTATAAATTAATAAAAAGATTATTTTCAATCATAGCGTATATTTAAAGTGTATGTGATACATTTTTTAAGTTAATGTTAATGATAATTCATATTTTCAAAGAGTTGAAAATTTAAGATATGAATTTTCATAATTAACTCATAAACTACTCCTGACCATAGGATCATCACGAGGATGGTGATTGATTTGAAAGATTGGTCTATGATCACTTTCTTTGAGTAGATGAATCTTGAGTTTATGATGAGGAGACATCAAAGTGAGAGTATAGGTACTCGTTAGAGAACGAGGGCATTGAGCATGACCACCTCGAGCATTCATAAGGAAGTCTACCTTTTTTGTCGATGACTGGCATGATGTTGCAATAGTATGTTTGGTTCTTTGATCTGAGGTGCATCAATAATTCACCTTGAGGGTGTTGTAGTTTGACTACACCATAACTCAATCTCCTAGCCATTCAAAATCCTAAGGTGTATGTTGGCTATAGTACGTTCATTATAGAAATTGGATTGCACCAATGAGGGATCTATCTATCCCGATAGATGAGGAGTAGCCCTATGATGATCATGAGAATCGAGTCCATGAGCCCATGGCCATGGCAGAGTGAAGATGATAGAAAGAGTTTCTATAAGGGTTTCACATAGGACTCAAATTAAATGATTAATTCATATGACAGATATTTGGTTTGATGAGTTCACCTTAACCCTAATCCTGTCAGAACTTAAGATAGAAGAACACAATCACACAGGTAGCTGTACCTAGAGGTTCACTTTCAGTTCTGATGGGTTGCCACCATATACTGTTACGTGTCACTAGTGGATTTTGGGATCAATTAGAATGATTTTGATGATCGATCATTCTAATTGTATGAATCAAAAAAATTCTAGTCCATCGAAAGATGTTTCAATGATGTCGATGATAGAGATCACGATATATCTTATTACCATATGAAACTGAACCTAACTAAATCACACAAATAAGGATTTAGATTTGGATCTCATCAATTGAGCTAACCTAGTTCGATTGATTTGGATAAGACCCAATCAGGTTCAAGATAATCGTGCTAGCACACAATTGAGCCTGACTTTCTCCTTCTATAATCTTTCTGATTCATCATAATCAAGTCAAATTTGATTTAACTCATTCCTATATCTTAAATGAATTTATTTTCATCTGACTGAAATAAGTTCAAATCAGATTAATTATGAAAATTAAATTCATTCCTAGTGCAATTGGACTAGGGTCAATAGTTGACCTAATTGAGAGAATTAAGGGTCATGTGATTAGAGAATTTTAAAAAAATTTTTAGAAATTATTTTGCTCTAATTTTAGGATATGTGATAGAACACAAGTTATACTTTGAGTGTGCAAAATTTTGTGACTTTTGGAGGTGCCAAAACTCGGTTTTGATAGAGTTTGATTTGAATCAAACTCTTAAGGGAAGAGTCCTATATGCACATGGACTCTTCCTATCCTTTCTTGCTGCTACCTTCTAGATGTATTTTTGGCTTCAAAACCTGATGGGATCTAGCATTTTTCATGGAGATCAGGTCCAAGAGTCCTAATGGTCGAATTAATAAGGTTTGTGATCAAAAAGGGACTCTTTATGGCGCTTTATCTAGTATAAGAACTCTTCTCATGAAATTATCTTAAGGTAATTTATTTTTTCTACACCCAAAGGAGCCTTCCCTCTAATATCCACACCTTCTCTATCCTTTTCCTCCCTCTCTTCTACATGCCTAAAATTTTTGGCACAAATCTGAGTTGAAGGTCCAGGGTTTTTGGCACAAGATTCAGCATCTATGTGATGGTGTTCATGAGACGAACTGGCTTCACTCAAAAGTCATTTTGAAGGCTTTTCAAATTAGATCTAGATCTAATGAAAAGAAGAGATTCATGAGGAGAAGATGTTCAGATCCTACCTAAGTGGATATCAGTAGAGGCCAGGTGCATGCGTGGCTCCTTCCAGAACCTGAGGAATCAATAGGATTATCGTAGGATAATTAGATTACCAAATCAGGTACTTAAAATTAAATCTGATTTAATTTTATTTTTAACTTTTAATATCAGATCTGAGAAGTCTTAGATCTGATTAAAATTTTAGAAAAAAAATTTTGAAATTTTTCTTCAGATTCAATTAGATTTGAACGATCCTGTGCTAGGAAAACAGGTTTTTCCTTCAGATTGAACCTAACATTCTCCTTCTATAGTCTTTCTAGGTCATCTCGATTGAGCCAAATTAGATTTGACTCACTCAAGAGCCTTGTATAGGTTTGTCTTAGTCTGACTGAAACTTGTCCAAATCAGAAAAGTCTTGTCCTAACCTAATCTAGACTTATCCTAATCCATCGGATGGAAACAAGACAAGACCTACTAATTTGTGGAACTATTTGGATAAGACTTATCTGAGAACTCTATAAAAATTTATCTTGATCTGACTGGACCTTGTCCTGGTCTAATCAAGACTTATCCTAAATCCCATAAGATGGGAACAAGGCAAGGGTTATCCTTGCCATATTAGGGCTTGTCCTAAAATCATGGGATGAAATTTGGACAAGCCTCTCCCAAAAAATCTAAATGGATTTTTCTTGATCTGACTGGATAGAGTCCTGGTTTGATCAAGACTTGTTCTAACTTTATTATGACTTGACATAAATTAATTGGATGGAACTTTAAAAGGTTTTGTCTTAATCCCATAAGATGGGAACAGGACAAGGGTCAAATGTTGACCTAGTATGTAGGAAAGAAGAGATATGGCGTGCACCTCCTAGAATTTATCTATGGGCGCACGTCCATTGGGATTTATGCGGAGTTTGTGAGTGCATGCCATTTTATGGCATGTGCATCTAATGGATATGAGAAGGTGCCCGTTCAAATTTGATTTGACTAGTCAAAGCATTTGAATTTGATTCAAATATCTAGGGAGATAAGAGTTTGCACCATCTACTCACCTTATCCTTTATTCCATGCCATATTTTTGAGTTTTATATGACAAAAATATAGAAATAATATGGTGTGGGGTGTGGAGATCATGGAGGAGTCCTTCTGCATGTTAAACTTTGACCTATTCAAAATTATATGCAAAGGAACTCTTGACTAGGTCTATAAATAGGGCTCTGCACAAGCTATTGTGCATCATGATTTCTCTACGACGAAGCCCTACCAAAATATTCATCTCTACACCTCTCTCATCTGATCCTCTCTCTCTTCTCCATGCCTAAGAGTTGGGCAAAATCTATGAGCAAATATCAAGTCCCATTGGCATGAAGATCAGCGAGAGACGACGGTGTTCGTGAGATAAATGCGCAGCCTTCGGAGTTTGTTTTGAAGGTTCTACGAAAAGACATCAGATTTGATCTTTGAAGATGTTAGATCTGATCTTTGGAGATCAAATCCAAAAGGAGAAGACTTCTAAATCTAATCTGAGTGGATACCAATAGAGGCCGAACGCGTGTGCCTTTCAATCAGAATCTCAGATTAGTCATTAGATCATCACCATGGGTAAATGATTTACCCAATCAGTAGATAACTATTATCATTATTTTTATTTTTATTTTTATTTTATTTTTAATATTAGATCAATCTAATTAGATCTAAGAACTCTCAGATCTGATCAGATCATAGAAAATTTTTAAAAATTATTTCACTATAAATTTGATCCGATCAGATGCATCCTGTGGTAGGAAAATCTATTTTTCCTTCAACTGGTATTAGAGTCAGGTTGCTGCTTTCAAATCTATCTTTAGATTGATCTAAAATTATTTTTTATGATCTGATTATTTAATTTTTAGATGTTACATAAGATGTAATCAGATATATAATAAAAAGTTACATGTTTTAAATATATATATTTGACATAAACAATGCATGCTCTAGTCTAGATCTACTATTCTATATCATGATAGTTTTCAAATATATTTTAGATTAGATCTAATTTAATTTTTTTATGATTTGATCATTTATGTTTCAGATGTTACATTAGATGTAATCAGATTTAAAACATAAGATCTAATTTAAAATTTTTATATATGTGATATAGGCAGCATATGTCTAGACTAGATCTCTAGTTTAATCTCATAGTCTAGATCAAAAATTTTATAAAATATTTATTTAATTTTTTAAAGATTATGTGATTAGATTAGTTAAATTTTAAATATTATATAAGATATAATTAGATCTGAAAGCATGAGATTCATTTAAAATTTTCATATGTATGACATATGCAATGCATGTCTAGACTAGTTCATAGATCTATGCCATTAGTAGTCTAGATTAAAATTTTTTATGATCAGATCATTTAAAACTTTACATTCAAGTTTTACATCAGATGTAATTAGATCTGAAACATAAATTTAAATGTTAAATTTGATACATGAGATGTATGCAAAACATGTATAGATTAGATCTTAAATCATATAATAGTTATATGCTTTAGATCTAATAGTTTTATAGTATAGTTCATATTTCTGATTAAGGCATTCTCCTTGGCCTTTCAGTCATAAGAGTAAGAAGGATTTAAATGTCTTCTCTTTCCATTCGATGGGCTGCTCTTATGGCGTGTTGAGGTGATGCGCGTTTGCCCTTAATCAGAAATTGAAAATTTACTTTTCTACAAAATTCTAGATCCTGAAATCTTAGGATTTTTTGATACATGTTTTGTTATTAAACCCTTGAAATAAATTAAGAATTAAGTTTATAAAATTAATTATATCTAAAAATTATAATTTTTTAGATCTAAGATACCTTCATAAATCATGGGTTCGGGTGAGGGTAGCTCAATTAGGTCTAGCGGTTGATCAAACCGAATCAAGAATTGATAAGATGGAATCAAGAGTGCTTAGATTTGACCAGCCTAATAGGATTAAGTCTGGGTCAAGATCGACTCATAGTCACATGTAGTTGATCAAGTTAAGACCTAATTTGGCTCCATGGGTCGAGCCTGGGTTGTAAGATAACCCGATCAATTCTGATCAAACAAATCGATGTCTAAGGTAAGTATGGAAAATATGACCAGTGGTCTTTAATTGAAAGCTACTCAATCTAAATGCATTCATAGTGAGTTAATGACATATTCCTCCCACTGATCTCACTTACATGGTCGATTGAGTCGATCCAGTTCTGGTTTGAGGTGGCTAATGATTCGAGCTAGCCCATGCTATTAGGTTAGTCATAAATATTATGACTAGTTGAGTCTAAGAGACCAAATCAAATATTCCTAAGAAAATATTATGTCCTAGGTATTCCATCATTATAGATGTGCGAGCCCTTTTCGGGGTTGATTGTTCTCGGCTGGATACAGTGGTTCAGTTGCATCGAAAAGATGCAACCATATCTATTTGGCATTGGATGCTATGGGTTGGAGGATGGGTTGGACTCAATATTTTGGATATGATGAGGGACCCAATCAAAAATCTAATTTATGCAAATGGTGGATTTGACTTAACTAAGAAGTGGAGCAATATTTCAGGCATGATGAGCTTCATGAATTAGAGACTAGGTTTGGGTGCATCATGTTTAGAGAAATATTGGACAAGAGTTGTCCACTCATCGATTCACCCATCATCAATAGTTATTAGGTGAGGTGGTGAGCCAGTCAATGGGACCGCACCATCCACTAGAAATCAATGATCATTGAGATTTTTGCATCTCTTCTAAGAGAGTGTAGGGATCCAAAAAATTAATGGGAGCATAATTTATTTAAAAATAAAGTTCCTAAATAAATTGGTTGGATCAAATTACAAGTCTAGCTAGAAATTTTGACTCTTTACAGGAAAATATCTGCATCAAAACTCCTAGCCCGAATCCTAGATACCCACAAGTTGACTAGACCGATTTACAAGGATTGGCTAAAGAACTTTAAAATTATTTTGGGTTTGAAAAAGTTGACCTATGTATTGGACCAGGACCAGCCCCACTATACCAGCACGTCCGACCGTGGTTCAGAGAACGTCTCATGAAAAGTGGTCGGATAGTGATAACAATGCTAGGTGCTACATGTTGGGCTCAATATCAGATGAGTTACAGTACCAACATGAAGACATTAGGACTGCTCACCAAATGTTGGCATACCTGCAAGATTTATTCGGTAAATAGAGTCGTGTAGCGCATTATCAAGTCTCGAAGAGACTTTTTAAGGTGCAAATACGTGATGGGTAGTTGGTCCATGATTATTACTTAGCAATGGTCAAGGACCTAAAGAGCTTGAGAAGCTCTGAGTCTTGATGGTCAAGGAACTACAGATTGATATGATCATGTAGTCCTTGATTTATTCGTATGGGTAGTTCATAATGAACTTCCATATGAATAAGCTCCAGTGCACCTTGGTCGAGTTAATAAATATGCTGGTTACTACTGAGCAAATTTTGAAGGGTTCAAAAGGCTCAGTTCTAGCTACGGAGTTGACTTCTTCCAAGAGAAAGTCTTTTGGAAATAAGAAGAAGTCTACGAAGAAGTAAAAAATAGAAGGAAAAAAGAAGGGTGAGCCAAAGAAGAAGGCCACAGAGAAGGAAAAGTATTTTCACTACAACTCCGATAGCCATTGGAAGTGGGACTGCCCTGTGTACCTAGCCAGCCTTATGAACAAGCAGGAAGAAAGACCTTCTGAAGGAATGCTCATCATTGAGTCTGTCGAGCAAAACATGAATGCCATAGAATCAAAATGATCTAGAGATAGTGTTAATAAAAGGTACCTATAGCACCTTAGGCTAGGTCATATAGTTGAAGACAGGATTAATAAATTAGAAAAATCCAGACTAATGGGTCCGTTGACTTTCAAGTCATATCCGATTTATGAATCATGCTTTTAAGGCAAAATGACCAAGCTTCCTTTTATGGGATATGGAAAAGGGCCACAGACCTACTTGCCCTAGTACATATAGATGTATGCGGCCCATTCGATGTGCTGGCTAGAGACAATTATGTCTACTTTATTATCTTTACCAACAATCTATGTTAGTACGGATATGTGTACTTGATACGACACAAGTCTGAAGCCATTGAAAAGTTCAAAAAATTCAGACATAAAGTAGAAAAGCAAACCAAAAAGTCCATTGAGGTTCTTCAATCAAATCGAGGAGGTAAATACCTTAGTCAGAAATTTTTGGACTATCTCAAGGATAATGGTATAGTCTCTTAATTGACTTCGCTTGAAATATCTCAACTTAACAGTATTTTAGAATGAAGAAAATGGACCCTATTAGATATGGTCTGTCCATGATGAGCTTCCTGTATCTTTTAGAGTTTCTTTAGGGATAGTTTAATAGGGTTCCATCTAAAACTATTCCTACCACATCGTATGAGATATGGCATGGTAAGAAGCCAAGTCTGAGTCATCTCATAATTAGGATTGTCCAACGGTGGACAAGTTAGAGTCTAGGTCCCTTAGAGCTCAGTTTATTCGATGTCCTATAGAGTTATTAGGATATTATTTCTATCTTCCGAAAGATCATAATGTGATTGTGGATTGACACACCATTTTTCTTAAAAAATAGTTTGTTTAAGATGGTGACATCAGAAGACAGATTAGACTCGAGAAGAAAGTCTCTAAAGAGCAAGAGCCAAGGAACCTCAGGAATCCAGTTAGTCTGAGCCAATCCATAATTCACTACCTCCTCCATCTTGTAGGTCAAATAGGATTTTCCATCCTTCTGAAGGTACTTAGGTACTCTTTTAGAGGAAGTAGAGAAAATTTTCCTCATAAAAAATGGGTTCATGGTGATGATCCCAGAACCTATGATGAGGTGATATCAGATATCGACTCTGAGAAATAGTTAGAGGCGATAAAATCAGAAATTGACTCGATGTGCTCAAACCAAATCTGAATTTTGGTAGATCCACCTGAAGGTATAGTACCTATTGGATGTAAATGGATCTTCAAGAAAAGGATATGTGCATATGGGAATGTAAAGACATTCAAGGCTAGGCTAGTGGCGAAAGGATATCAGGTTACCTTCTCGTCAGTGGCCACCATCTGTACATTGCTCGCCATTGTAGTATATTTTAATTATGAAATATGGTAGATGGATGTGATAACGGAGTTCATAATTGGATATCCTGAGGAAGATATTTACATGGAACAGTCATTTATTTTCACATCCAATGATGGTGATCATAAAGATCTGCAAGTTGCAAAGATCCATTTATGGACTCAAGCAAGCATCTTGAAGAGGAATGCTTGATGTAATCAAATTATTTGATTTCATCAAGAATGAGGAAAAATCAAGTGTGTTAAAGAAGGTCAGTGGGAGCATTGTTGTCTTTCTTATATTGTATGTGGATGATATCCTCCTGATTGGGAATGATATTCCCATGCTGACATAGGTCAAAGTATGGTTATCAAAGAAATTTCTATGATAGACCTAGGTAAAGTATCCTTCTTTTAATGTTTATAGGGATAGACTGAAGAGGATGCTGGGTTTCTCAAATCGAAGAGGTGCTGAAGAGATTCAACATGGCAAACACTAGATCCAGGGGTATGTAGACTCAGACCTTATGTCTGATTAAGATAATCGAAAGTCGATGTCTAAAAGTTTGTTCCTATGCACTGGTGGTACTGTAAGTTGGAAGAGTTCCAAGAAGATGGTTTCACCTAATCTATGATTATCTCGAGAAGGATACATCAAGGTTAAGGGAGTTGACTCCATAGACCATGCGGTTGACCCATTGACGAATCCTTTAGGCCCGTAGAAGATCCAAGCCTACCATGAGAAGATGGGACTTAGATTTGTAGCCAATTGGCTTTAGGTCAAGTGGGAGTTTGCTAGATGTGTGCCCTAGAAACTAGATTAGGTGACACTTGTTAAATACTTTCTAAGGGCAATTTTATAATTTTGACTTAAAATTAATTAAAAAATTATTTATTCTATCACATTGTGTATTAAATTATCTGTGATACATCCATTAAGTTAATAGGCATGATAACACATATTCTCAAGAGTTGAGAATTTAAGGCATGTGTTATCATAATTAACTCATAAATTTCTCTCGATCGTAAGATCATCACGAGGATGGTGATATATCTTAAAGATCGATGTACGATCATTTTTTTAGGGTAGATGAGTCTTGAGTCTATTATGTGAAGACACCAGAGTGGGAGTATAGGTACTTATTATTGAACGAGGGCATTGAGTGTGACCACCTCAAGCAGTCATAAGGAAGCCTATCTTCTCACCGATGATAGCTCGATGCATCAGCATATGTCTGGTTCTTTGACCTGAGGTGCATCGGTAGTTCACCTTGAGGGTGTTATAGTTTGACTACACTATAACTCGATCTTCTAGCCATTCGAAATTTTGAGGTGTATGTTGGCTATAGCATGTTCATTGTCGAAATTGGATCGCACCAAGATGGAATCTATCAACCTCGATAAAGGAGGAGTAGTCCTATGATGATCATAAGATTGACTCCTAAAACCTACGGCCATGGTAGTGTGAAATAATATAAAGAAGTTTCTATTAGGATTTCATATCAGACTCGAATTGAATGATTTATTCATATGATGGGTGTTGGTTTGACGAGTTCACCTTAACCCTAATCTCGTCGGGGCTCATGATAAAAGAATCCAATCACACAGGTAGCTGCATCGAGAGGTTTGCTATTCAGTTCTATTGAGTTGCCACCATATACTGCTAGGTATCACTGATGGATTTTGGGATCAATTAGAATTATCTTGATGATCGATGATTCTAATTGGATGAATTGGAAGAGTTCTAGTTCATCAAAATATGTTTCAATGATGTCGATGATGAAGATCATGACATATCCCATTACCATACAGAACTGAATCTATTTGGATCACACAAACAAGGGTTTGAATCTAGATGTCATCAATTGAGCTAACCCAGTTTGATTGTTTTGGATTAGATCCAATTACGTTCAAGAAAATCATGCTAGCACACGATTGAACCTAACATTCTTCTTCTGTAGTCTTTCTGGATCATCTCGACTGAGTCAAATTGGATTTCGCTCACCCAAAAGCCTTGTATAAGTTTGTCCTAATCTGACTGAAACTTGTCCAGGTCAAAAAAATCTTGTCCTAATCTGATCTAGGCTTTTCCTAATCCATCGGATGGAAATAGGACAAGACCTGCAAATTTGTAGAACTATTTGGGCAAGACTTATCCAGGAACTCTATAGGGAATTTTCTTGATCTGACTGGACCTTGCTCTGGCCTGATAAAGACTTGTCCTAAATCCCATAAGATGGGAACAAGATAAGGGTTGGCATTGCCATATTAGGGCTTATCCTAAAATCATGGGATGAAATTTTAACAAGCCTCTCCCGAAAGTTCTAGATGGATTTTTCTTGATTTGACTGGACCGAGTCCTAGTCTGATCAAGACTTTTTCTAACTTGATTATGACTTCACATTAATCCATTGGATGGGACTTGAAAAGGTTTTGCCTTAATCCAATAAGATGAAAATAGGACAAGGGTCAAATGTTGACCCAGTATGTAGGAAAGAAGAGATATGGCATGCGCCTCCAAGAATTTATCTGAGGGTGCACGTCCATATGAGATTTATGTAGAGTTTGTGAGTGCACGCCCTTTTATGGCATGTGCATCTGATGGATAAGAGAAGGCACCCATTCAAATTTGATTTGACTGGTCAAAGCATTTGAATTTGATTCAAATGTCTAGGAAGATAAGAGTTTGCGCCATCTACTCACCTTATCCTTTATTCCATGCCATATTTCTGAGTTTTGTAAGATAAAAATATAGAAAAAGTATGGTGTGGGGCATGGAGATCATGGAGGAGTCCTCCTGTATGTTAAACTTTGACCTGTTCAAAGTTATATGCAAAGGGACTCTTGACTAGGTCTATAAATAAGGCCCTATGCAAGCTATTGTGCATCGTGATTTCTCTATGGTGAAGTCTTGTCAAAATATTCATCTCCACACATCCCTTATCTGATCATCTCCCTCTTCTTCATGCCTAAGAGTTGGACAAAACCTGCAAGCAAAGATCATGTCCCAATGGCACGAAGATCAGCGAGAGATGACGGTATTCATGAGACGAACGCATAGCCTTCAGAGTTTATTTTGAAGGTCCTACAAGAAGACATCAAATCTGATCTTTGGAGATCAGATCCAGAAGGAGAAGACTTCTAGATCTGACCCAAGTGGTATCGGTAAAAAAATTAGAAGACATCATATCTGATCTTTGGAGATCAGATCTAGAAGGAGAAGACTTCTTAGATCTGATCGGATTATAAAAAATTTTTAAAAATTATTCCACTATAAATCTGATCCAATCAGATGCATCCTACAGTAGGAAAACCCACTTTTCCTTCAAAAGTAACTACCTCGAGAAAGGATCTGAGTGAATCCTAAGTGTGTGGGTTGACGTTAGCATCGATAATCCTATCTACGACTTCGGACATGGTGAACCCATCGACCAAACCCCTGATGATTTCATGGTTGTTGGAGTTCTCCCCCAACTCACTCTTCATCAAAGCTATTGGGCCCATTATGGTGGGCCTTCCACTGAGACTTTCTTAAGGCCCTTTTGGTCTTCTTCTTCTTCGCCTCCTTATCCTCTTCGGCAGGAGGCTCTAGGACAAAAGCCTCAGCAGGAGGACTCGGTGGCATCAGAGGTTTGGTGAGCTCGATGGTGGTGCTGAGCTCGACAGCAGTGCTGCGCTCGACAATGGGAGGAGCTTCGATGGTAGGGACAACTTTGAGGGCATCCATCACACTGACAGGAGTCATGGAGCTCGGAACGTCAACTCTTGCTTTTTTGAACTCTCGCCTGATGCCTTTCCTTTCCTCTTATGAGCTGAGAGTGTTGGGAATATGTCCCAAAGCCAATCATCAGCCTGTTGATGGTTGGGCTATATATTTATAATTGTATATGAATCATAAATTAATAAAAGTTATTTTGGCATTTTTCATCACAAAATCTATTATCTTCTAATGAACTCCTGTGTTGTGATGAAGTCCTTAGGACTATCTAGATTCGATAAAGAAGAATTTATCGTTTAGTCCTTAAATTGTTCACGACCAAAATATACGTTATCAAGTATAGATCGTTGTGTGCCATATAAGTTGGTTGTCCTCGTAACCAAGGAATGTTGAGATACTGGTATGGCATGCAAGTAAGATGTATGGGTACATCTGCACTGAATGTGACCAACTCCAGAGCTTTTCTTCTGTCAAGATTAGCCCGGAAGGATATAGGTGTAAGTGTCTCTTAAACCTGAGACCACCATGGTGACTTACAAGCAACTCACTATACTTAGGTACCAGACTACCAAAATTTTTAATTCAGTAATGGAAGGCTACAGGGTGCAGTCAAGAAATTGACTTGTCGGTATGTGAGTCAAGATGGGATTGATCCGTCCAAGTGTTGTAGTAAATGCATCGCTGTATTTCAATTAACAAATCCTTGGTCAAGATAGTCCATATAATGGATGCTAAATTTTGAAATACACTGGATGAATTTTAAAATTGATAGTAAATCCTAAATCATCCTTTAGTATCAAGGTTAAGGGGATGAATTATACGGTAACCATATTCCATAGGTTCGTCATTGTCACATTGTGACTTTTCGACCTATCCAAATGTTGGGTACCATTGCTAGATGGTCACATCAATTGTTATAGAAAATTGATTCCTGTGCTACTAATTTAGGATTCGAACCTATGGGGTCACACACATAAGGAGTTCCTACTTTATCTGATGGCTGATCATGTGTCCTGATGACCTAGGACACTATGGTCAAGAGTCCCACTAGACTGAAACCCTGTGACCAAGAGTTCCATAGGATTAAAACTCTGAGTCCTACTCATCTAAGACTCTCTGATCAAGAGTACCACTCGTCTGGAACTCTATGATCATGAGTTTGATTCATTTGGCATACTGGGTTGAAGAGTTCCACCGGTTTGGAACTCTTCAAGGGTTTTATGTTGATGGACTCTGCTGCCCAGACATCCACCCGATTGGGACTCGATGTTTATTGAATAATTAATTAGTAATTTTATTTTTAATTAACTCAATTTGGTTGAGTGATCGAAATTTGATCAAGTTTGACCAAATTGGATTCAATTGTGTTTGATCCGATCAGGTCGTGAGTTGACCTAATCGCTATGGAAGATTTGACCCTGATTTAATCAAGGGCTAGACCAAATTAATTTCTAATTTGATTAAAAATTTAATTAGTTGGGTTAATTCTAATTTAGTTAGATTTGACCTGGTCTTATTGGGTCTGGAATAATTGGTTTAGTTGAAACCAATTTGGAAAAGTCAAAGCAGTTTGAACTTTCAACTCCCTACGCCTACAATATTTGACCAATATTTGACCCACACCACTCTTTATTTTAGGTGAATTTTTCCTCACACCTAGATACCTTCTATGCCCCTTATCTCTTCTGTCTTTGACCTAATCTAATGGTTGGACTAGTCAAAATAATTTGAATTTTGAACTTAATGTAGAAGTTGAAACTTCTCAACTCTGTTCTTATCCTTTTCCCACGCTGACTTTGATTTTACTTCACATAATTTTTTGTGCATTCTTAGAGTGGACACATAGAAGGAGAGTCCTTCTGCACATCAAATACTCTAGTATGGACATTGGATAGGGATAAGAAGGTTTTTGAATTTGATATTGGTTGGGAGGTTGAAACAAGTTCAACCTCCAACCCTTATCTCTTTCCATGTGACTTTCCCATGGTATTCATGTAAATAAATTATGGGAATTTTTGTGCATGCACTAGATGTGGTTAGTATTTTGTGGTAAAAATTTTAATGTGATTGGGCACTATTTTCTAGCAAGAAAAATCTTGGAGTGAAGGTGAGCAGGGTCCTATAGCACCTTATTCTTCCCTTATGCCTCTCTTCTCTTCTAATTTCCACCTCTAAGGATACTTAATTTTTAGATATGATCTAAGTCAGATTTGTGGATCTAGAAGTCTTCTTTCCATAAAAACTTATTTCATAGATAAACTCTATACATAGAGGGCGTGATAGGATTTCTAGTGTGTCAGATTTTTTGGGTAGAGGGAAACCCTAGATTTGGGAATCTAGGTTCGGGTGGAGAGATCGAGTGCTGTGAGCATTGGATCACCACCAAATTTGAAACACCTCTTCATCATGCTCCAGTGTTTGGGTTCTGATTTTTTAGAGTATCCAAAAAATCAAAAAGTATGTGATCTATCGGATCAATCTTGATCAGCCATTGAAGGCCTCGACGAGGAGCTAGCACTCTAGTGGGACTGATCGGGACTAGGAGCTCCATGTAGACCAACCGTAGAGGTCGGACAAGTGTGCGACTATAGTGCAACATCAGAGTATTATCTGATAGACTCAGATTATGGTGATCAGCTATCCACGAAAAGGTATTGTATTCTGAACAGATAGATGTATGAAAGAGTTTACTACATAGTTTTATTTTTAGATCTATATGAATGCATGCATATTGTGTTTAGATCCCTAGTATAGGACTTAATATTTTGATATGATTAAAAATTAATTAATTAGATTAATTAATTTTTTTACTATATTTTAGCTATTTTTAAAAAAAATTTTGAAAGTAGCACTGCAAATCCTTTACTGCTTCCTTCAAATAGTATCAGAGCAAGATTCACTAAACATGATATGCTTGCATATTTTAAATTGATAATTTAGATTTGATCTAAATATTAATCTAATAATCTAATTAATTAGATCTAAAAATTAAAATCAAGATTGCATGGACTATAGGTTGTCATGCTATAGGGTTTATTTCCTACAGTGAAAAGGTTATCCTAGTACGTTGCTGATCTATATCATTAATCATAGAATCTTAGATTTAATCTAATATTTCTATGATCTAATTATATTAGGCTTTAATCTAATTTATGATCATGAATACATAATTAGATAAAGTTTGATTCATGATTTAGTATTATGTAGTGTACATAGTTTTAGATTAAATCTTATAACTAGTATTATTTGTGAATTAAGCCAATTCAATTTTAAAGTGAGTCGACTCAATTGGTGAATAATACTAAGTCATAAAAAATCTTTCAAAAATTTAAAAAATATTTTTTATAATGTCGAATCCTAACCCACAGCCCTTAAACTTAATTAAATATTAAGTATAATGATTTGGTATCTAGAATTATAAATTAAGACTCTAAGTCATTAATCATAAAATGTGGGTTATTGGGTTAGTTGAATTTGGTTCATAAATTGGATTAGACCTAAGGTTAGTTAAAGAGTGGACTAAATTAGAGTAATTGATCAAATCTAATTAAATGTTAATTTAGATTAGATCAAAAACTCTATAGACTCAATTACAATAGTTGTAGTTCATCTAGTCCATGCCTTTAATAAGGACCAAATAAACTTTATTCATGGCTACGCGGTTGAATCCAAAATTACTAGGTTGGTCAAATTAAAACTAATAAATTGGATGGTGTCTAAGGTAAGTTTGGCAGTTTGATCAGTGATTTTTAATTGGGAGCTACTCGTACTAATTCGATCTTTGAAGAGTTAATGGCATATCCCTTCCACTGATCTCACTTATCTGACCATCCTGGTGTGTTAGGTTTTGATTAGATCACTTGGTGATTCGGGCACACCGATGTCAATTAGGTAAATCAGTCTGACTAATTTAGGTGCTCCTAGTGCCAGCTTAGATTAGATGGTTTTTTTTTATCTAACTTGGTGAAGTTAGTGGGAGGATCGAAATTGGCTCGCTTTTCTTAAGTATGTTAACTAAATCCTCTAAAATTATTAGATTCTTAAAAATGAAATAATTATATAGATAACTAAATCATATCCTTCCATTAAGTTGAGTGATAATGGGTTCATTAAATTGATAATCATCGGAGGCCCAAAGGCCTGGTGCTTATTGACTAATAAAATTATTATTAATAAAATGATGATTTGGTTAAGTCTTTCTGATAGTGTTTGGGTTGGCCGACCAAAGTCAGGCCTGATCATTTATTGGTTAGATAAGACCAAATATGACCATGTTAATGGTTGGACCAATCAAACTTTTTCAGTGGAGGCCAAAGCCTACTGATTAGGTCTCTAGGACAAAATTGATATTACTAGAAATTGTATACAGAAATAATTAATTTTGAACCTACCCATAGGTGCACATGGGTTGACCAACTAAAGTTAGGCTCGTGTGTAGTCTATGTGAATTCTAGTACCCACTAAAAAATTAAAGTAATTCCTCAAATTGGAGGTAGAGGCTACCAATTCGTATAAAATAGTGAAAGAACCTTTAGGCTAAAGTCCAAGTCTATAGGATAATTGATTCATATACTAATTAGATTTGATTTTTTTTATTATGTAGAAATGGCCACTAACCTTTCACTCCGATCATTATTAGATAATGATAAATTAATTGAACCCAACTACGATTGCTGGTATTGTAAGTTGAAAATCATCCTAGAGCATGAGCAGATCCTTTATGTCATAATGGATCCTACACCTAAGGAGCCATCTCCGAATGCTAGAGCGATTTGAGATACTTATCGAAAGTGGCTCAATGATCGCACCAATGTTCGGTGAATAATGTTGGCAGTAATGAATAATGAGTTCAGTCGTAGGTTTGAAAATGTCCAGCCACAGCAGATGCTTCAAATGTTGAATGACTCCTTTGGCATGCCTAACGATGTTGAAAGGCACAAACAAGTTGTACTACTTTCAATGCTCGAATAAGGGACGGGGCCTCAATCACCAATCATGTATAGTACATGATCGAGATGATCGAGCGCCTTAGCAAGCTGGACTTTTTCCTACACGAGCAGCTCAATAAGGATGCAATCCTTAATTCCTTGCCCAAGTCCTTCCTCCCCTTTCTAACTCATTTCAGAATGATAAAGTTTGCAGTCAACTACCATGGATTATTGGGGTTGTTGTAGAACTTTGAGAAGAATTACATACTCCACAAGGAGATGATGAATGTAGTAGGAGGATCTTCTTCTAATTATCGATCCTTTAAGAAAGGAAAGAAGAATAAGAAGAAAAACAAGAGGGTGCAACCAAATGCTGGGATGACTGCATAGGGTCAGACCAAGAAGTGCAAGCCCGATCAAAGCTAGGCAGAGTGCTTCTTCTACAATAAGTAGGAGCATTGAAAAAGGAACTGTCTTCTGTACATTGCCTCCTTGGATTCGAATAGGCCAAGAAGGAAGTAAGTGGTTGCTGGGCAAGGTAACTATATAATAACACCTTAAAATTTTTCTTATTTAATTCTACTACCTGGGTATTAGATACTGAAAGCCTTTATCATATTTATAATTCTATGCAAGGCTTACAGGTCAGTACGAGTTTTGATTAAGGCAAGAGGTTCTTGAATGTTGGAGATGAAAGACAAGTTCTAATTCTAGCTTTAGAAATCATGAATGTTATAATCAATTCAATTAAAGTTATTCTTAATGAATGTCATTTTTGTCCAACTTTCTTATTGAATGTAATTTCTGTAGGCCTTTTGGCCATGAATGATTTTAAAATATCAATAAAAAAAATTTTATAATATCATTTTGAATGGTATTATAATTTTTATTGGATAATTAAATAACGAAATTTATTTACTTTCTAGTCCTGTTAACATGGTTCAATCCTCTAGTAAACGCCCTAAAATTAGTGATGTGTCTAATATATACCTTTGGCACTATAGGCTAGGTCATATTAACAAGAATAGAATTAATAGGTTAACTTAAGAAGAAATTCTTGAGGTTAAATTGTGAATCATGTCCAACCTGTGAGTTCTGTCTTCTTAGTAAGGTGACCAAGTCACCTTTTACTGAAAAAGATGAACGAGCCACTGAACTCCTAAGTCTAGTACATTTGGATGTATGTGGACCCATGAGCTCAAGTGCCAGAGGTGGATACTTCTACTTCATAACCTTCATAGACGACCTATCGAAATATGGGTACATCTATTTAATAAAGTATAAGTTGGAGTCGTTTGAAATGTTCAAACTATTTCAAAATGAGATAAAAAAGCAAACTGAAAAGAGTATTAAAACTCTTCAATCTGATCGAGAGGGTGAATATCTTTCCAATGAGTTTCTGACATATCTTAGAGAGAACAGGATTCTCTACCAATGGACTCTTCCTGGAATACCACAACATAATGATGTGTCTAAAAGGAGAAATCAGATCCTATTGAACATGGTTCGATCCATGATGGAATTTGCTGGTTTGCCGATCTCTCTATGGGATATGCACTCGAGTCCGCTTGTTATATTCTAAATAGAATTTTGAGTAAATCAATTAATAAAACATCATTTGAGATATGGATAAGGTATAAGCCAGTGCTTTCACACCTTAGGATTTGGGGGTGTCTGGCTTATGTCAAACGTTTGATGACATACAAGCTTGGACCTAGGTCTGATAAGTATAGTTTTATAAGTTACCCAAAAGAAACCAAAGGATACTACTTCTACCTTGCTGATGAGAAAAAAGTGTTTGTCAGCCTTAAGGCAGTCTTTTTAGAAAATGAGTTCCTTGGTGAAGGAACTAATGCCTCTAAGGTCGAACTTGATGAAGTACAATAGATGGAAGAACAGACACAAGTTGTTGAACCTGAGCTAGTTCTTATTAGATCAAATCTAGAACCCATTGTAGATGCACCCTTATGGTGATCTAGTAGATTACCACATCAACTAGATAGATCTATGATTTTCTGGTCTGGGATGGGGATCCTATCGAACTCAATGAGAATGATCAGGACCCGATCACCTATATGGATGCAATGCAGAGATCTGACTCTGAGAAATGGCTTAAGGCCATAAAATCCAAAATGGAATCCATGAAGGTCAATGATGTATGGACATTGGTTGACCTACCTAAAGGGATAAAATCCATAGGGTGTAAGTTGGTCTTCAAAAGAAAAAGAGGCACAAATGGAAATGTGGAGACCTATATAGCTCATCTAGTTGCCAAGGGGTATCATCAACATTATGGTATTGACTATGACGAGATGTTTTCTCCTATGGCAATGCTCAAATTTATTCAGATTATGCTTGCTATCACTGCCCATCTAGATTATGAAATATGGTAGATGGATGTAAAAATAGTTTTCCTAAATGGAGGGCTGGATGAAGAGGTGTATATGATACAACCTGAAGGATTTACATCTATAGATGAGTCTAAGATGTATAAGCTTCAAAGTTCTATTTATGGACTGAAGCAGGCATCTCGAAGCTAGAACATACAATTTGATAAAACAATCAAAATGTATGGCTTCATTAAGAATGAAGAGGAGCCCTGCATATACAAGTATGCTAATGGTTCAACAATAGTATTCCTAGTATTTTATGTGGATGACATTCTCTTAACCAGGAATGCTGTCCCTACATTGCAAGAAATAAAGATCTGGCTGTCATCACATTCTCCATGAAAGATCTGGGAGAAGCTTCCTATATCCTAGGATTGAAGATTTATAGAGATAGATCTAAAAGGTTGCTTAGATTATCCCAGTCTATGTAGATTGATACTATGCTAAAACGGTTTAGCATGAAGAATTCCAAGAAAGGCTATCTACCGATAGACCATGAAATTTTTCTTTTAAAGAGGGATTGTCTGACAATACCTCTAGAAAGAGAGCATATGAGTAGAATACCATATGCTTCGATAGTGGATTCTATCATGTACGCCATGACATGTAGACGATCAGATGAGGCATACTCACTAAGAGTAGTGAGTAGATACCAATCTGATCTAGGAGAGAACCACTAGAAGGTTATTAAAACCATCCTGAAGTACTTGAGAAATATAAGGACCAGTGGCTTGTATATGGTGAAATAGACTTGAAACTTATGGGGTTCACAGACTTCAGTTTTTAGTTTGATCATGATGATAGCAAGAGTGTGTTGGGATAAATATTCATCCTTAATGGTAGAGCCATCTATTGGAAGAGTTCCAAGCAGCACACTATGCCCGATTCAGTTTGTGAGGCAGAGTATGTGGCTGCATCAAATGCTGCCAAAGAAGCAATGTGGCTGAGAAATTCATCACCGAGCTTAGAGTAGCACCCTCCCTTAATGGTCTAGTTCTGCTCTATTATGATAGCTTTGGAGCCATTGCTGAGGCGAAAGAACCTAAGGCACACCAGTGGAAGAAGCATATTTTGCATCACTTCCACCTTGTTCAAGAAATTATGGATCGAGGTGATGTCGACCTTTTGAAGATCGATGGAAAGAAGAACCTGGCTGATCCATTCAATAAAGTTATTACGGTGAAGGAGTTCAATGACTTCAAGTGTCAAAGATGGTATTAGATACTGCACTGATTGGCTTTAGTCTAAGTGGGAGATTGTTGAAAATATGTTCGAAAGCCAATCATCAACCTATTGATGATTGGGCTATACATTTATAATTATATATGAATCATAAATTAATAAAAATTATTTTGATATTTTTCATCATAAAATCTATTATCTTCTAATGAGCTCTTGTGTTACGATGAAGTCCATAGGACTATCTAGATTTGACAATGGAGGATTTATCATTTAGTCCTTAAATTATTCACGATCAAAAGATATGTTGTTACTTAGGACAACAATGTTTATCGAGTATAGGTTGTTGTATGCAATACAGGTTAGTTATCCTCATAACCAAGGAATGTTGAGACACTAGTATGGCATGCAAGTGAGATGTATGGGTACATCAACACTGAACGTGACCAACTTTGGAGCTTTTCTTTTGTAAAGATTACCTCCGAAGGATATGGATATAAGTGTCCCTTAGATCTAAGACCACCATGGTGACTTGCAAGCAACTCACTATACTTAGGTACCAGGCTATTTGAATTTCTAATTCAATGATGGAAGGCTACTGGGTGCACTCAAGTACTTGACTTGTCGGTGTGTAAGTCAAGATGGAATTGATCCCTCCAAGTGTTGGAGCAAGTGCATCACTATATTTTAATTTAACAAATCCTCAATCGGCGTAGTCCATATGATGGATGCTAAATTTTATAATACACCATTGATGAATTTTAGGATTGACAATAAATCCTAAATCATCCTTTGAGCATCGAGGTCAAGGGGATGAATTATACTATAACCATATTCAATAGGTTCGTCATTGTTGCGTTGCGACTTTTCAACCTATTCGAATATCGGGTACTATTGCTAGATGGTCACATCGATTGGTACAAAAAATTAGTTTCTATGCTATTGGATTAGGATTCGAACCTATGGGGTAACACACATAAGAAGTTTCTACCTAATCTGATGGCTAATCATGAGTCCTAATGACCTAGGATACTGTGGTCAAGAGTCCCACTGGACTGGGACTCTATGACTAAGAGTCATTCTAGACTGAAACTCTAAGTCATACTCATCTAGAACTCTCTGATCAAGAGTTCCACTAGTCTGAGACTCTATGATCATGAGTTAGATTCATTCGGAACATTGGGTTCAAGAGTCCCACTGGTTTGGGACTCTTCAGGAGTTTCATGTTAATGGACTCTGTTGCCCAAGCATCCACCTGATTGGGACTCTATATTTATTAAAGGATTAATTTGCAATTTGATCATTGATTAACTTAATTTGATTGAGTGATGGAGATTTGATCAAGTTTGATCGAATTGGATTCGGTTAGGTTTGACCCAATCAGGTTGTGAGTTGACCTAATTGCTATGGAAGATTTAACCCTGATTTAATCAGGGACTGGATCAAATTAATTTTTAATTTAATTAGAAATTTAATAAGTTGGGTTAAGTCTAATTTAATTAGATTTGACCTAATCTTATTGGGTCTAGAATAATTGGTTCAGTTGAAACCAATTTTGAAAAGTCAAAGGTTTGAACTTTCAACTCCCTGCACCAACAATATTTGACCAACCTTTAACCCATGCCCGTCTTTATTTTACGTGAATTTTTCCTCACATCCAGATACCTTCTGTGCCCCTTATCTCTTCTGCCTTTGACCTAATCCAATGGTTGGACTAGTCAAAATAATTTGAATTTTGAATTCAATGTAGAAGTTGAAACTTCTCAACTCCCTCTAGTTCTTATCCTTTTCCCACGCCCACTTTGATTTTACTTCACGCAATTTTTTGTGCATTCTTAGAGTGGACATACAGAAAGAGAGTCTTTCTGCACATCAAATACTCTGGTATGGGCATTGGATAGGGATAAGAATGTTTTTGAATTTTATGTTCGTTGGGAGGTTGAAACAAGTTCAACCTCCGACCCTTATCTCTTTCCATGCACCTTTCCCATGGTATTCACGTCAATAAATTAGGATAATTTTTGTGCGTGCTCCAAAGGGGGATAGAATTCTATGGTAAAAATTTCAATATGATTGGGCATTAGTTTTGGGCATGAAAAATCTCAGAGTGAAGGTGAGTAGGGTCCTACAACACCTTATTTTTCCCTCATGCCTCTCTTCTCTTCTAATTTTCACCTCTAAGGATATCCAATTATTAGATATAATCTAAATAGGATTTGTAGATCTAAAAGTTATCTTTCCACAAAAATTTATTTTATAGAAAAACTCCACACAAAGAGGGCATGATAGAATTTTCAGTGTGTCATGTATTTTGGGTAGAGTGAAATCCTAGATTTGGGAATCTAGGTTCGGGTTGAGAGATCGAGTGCTGTGAGCATCGGATCACCACCAAATTTGTAAAACCTATTCATCATCCCCCAGGGTTTGTATTTTGATTTTTTAGTATATTCAAGAAATCAGAAAGTACATGATTGATCAGATCAATCATGATCAGCCATTGAAGGCCCCGGCAAGGAGCTAGCACTCTAGTGGGGCTAATCGAAACCAAAAGCTCTATGTGGACCAACCACAAAGGTTGGACATGTATGCAGCTATAGTGCAATACCAGAGCATTATTCGATGGATTTAGATTGCGGTGATCAGCTACCCGTGAAAAGGTATTATGTTCTGAACAGATAGATGTAGTAAAGAGTTTGCTGGATAGTTTTATTTTCAGATCTATATGAATGCATGCATATTATGTTTTGATCCTTAGTATGGGGCTTAATATTTTGATGTGATCAAAAATTAATTAATTAAATTAATTATTTTTTTTTCTATATTTTAGCTATTTTTAAAATTTTTTTTGAAAGTAGCACTGCAAATCCTGCACTGCTTCCTTTAGAGAGCCCCCTCACGAGCATCTCGACTACCTTGGCATCCATTTCTATAATGAAGGATGAAGTACAATCAAAAAAAAAAAGAAAAAGAAAAAGAGAAGGAGGTAACCCATAAACTTCGGTGGTATACCTACTGGATTCAGAGGGCTGAGACCAAAGTTGAACAGAGTTTGTTCTTTTATTTGCTCGGACACAAGAGGAGTTTGGTAATCTTTAATTTTACTAACCAACCAATAGGTATAAGTGTTCCTCCGATCTAAGATCACCATGGTAACTTGCAAGCAACTCACTGTACTTTGGTGTCGGACTGTCTGTATTTCTAATATAGATTCAAAAGATTTCTGGGTATAGTCAAGTACTTATAAAATTGGTGTGTGAGTTAAGATGGGATTGACCACTCTTGATTAACTTCAGAAAGAGAATGACTCACGGTGTTTCAATTTAGCAAAACCTAGGCCTAGATAATCCTTGTGAGGTGTCACAGGATTTGCAAAAGTTTGAGACATAATAAAGATGACTTGTATGAGTGTTTGACAGCATACTTGAAGTTGTCTTAAGCATTATTGGTCATAGGAATGAATTATACGGTAACCATGGGCTAGGATTCTAAGAATGTGGCTTTGCATACATTCAACTTATTTGGATGTTGGAAACCATTGCTAGATGGTAACTTTGATTGGTACACAAATTAGTTCTTATGCTATTGGCTTTGGTTCAAACCTATGGAGTCACAGATATTAGAGCTTGCAACCTAATCAAATGGTTAATCGATGATTGAGAATCATTTCAAGGTCAAACATTCAATGCGATTGATGTTTGACCTAATGCAAGTATTGTAGGAAGATTGATTAGCAGTTAGATTGCTAATTGGCTCAATTTGATTGAGCAATCAGGCTGAGATCATGTCTAATTAAATTAGATTCAATTAAAATTTGTTTTGACTTAATTAGATTAAGTCTACTTGGTCTATTGGATAAGCCAATTGAAAGAAAGAACAATTCCTTGGACTTGGACTCTCTCTCTTTCTCTTGCATCTAAGACCTCATGCCCATCTTAATTAATTCCTGATTTTTCTACATGTATTCCCACACCCAAGAAGGCCTTCTATGCCCCATAATTCATATTTTTGGGAATTTTTTATGGCTTGGTCAAAACATGGAAGAAGATGGGAATTATTTCCTACTTGGAAGAGTCTTCTTTGACCAAAACTTCTTCCGCTCTTGTGCGCCCACTTAACCCACACCATATATAACTTCTCCACCCTTCTCTCAGCTTTTTGGGATGTATATTTGATGGTTCTCATGAAAAAAATCAAGAGAAGGGCATCCAAGAGTTGGACACCCCATAAAAGTCCTCCTTTGACTAGGTTTTAACCTAGTCATGCAATAAAAGGTGGATGCCTCTTTTGAGATGGTTAGAGGATGTAAAAAATCCTAAAAAAATTATAAAAAATTAGAGGAAAAGGAGAAGAAGGTGTGGAGGATTTTTGGTGCCAAGATTCATGGAGAAAATACTTTAATTAAGACATTAAAGTTTGATATTTTGAAGAGACAAGGTAACAGAAGATTGTCTTCTCTTATATTTTTTCTTTTATATTTCTCTCTTCATATTTTATTTATGATTTTTATATGATAAAAATCTGAGAGAGAGAGAGAGAGAGGATTTGGGTATGGGGATGAGTGCTCCAAGTTGTTGGGGCATGGTGTCATTTTTTGTACATGATCTGATCGTGTCCTGATGAGAGAAGAAGAGAAGAAAGGTCTTCTCTTAGGATTTCTTGGAGAACCCTTCCTCTCCAATTTTTTATGGAATTTTATATGATGAAAATCAGAAATATTAGATCTAGAACCTTAAGAAAAATTCTAGAGGAGGTCTCCTCTCGTCCTAACATAGAGATGTTTTCAGGACATCAACCATTGATGTCCTGAACGAGATGATTTATCTTTTCTTACAATTTATTTTTCCATGTTCTTATTTTCTTATTTTTGAAAGATCCAAGGGTTGAAATTTTCCCTTATTCCTCCTCATGTTCTTCATCTCTTGGAGTGCCCAAGAGATCCGAAGAACATGAGGAGGAATAAGGGAAAATTGAGATCCAAAGAACATGTATTTGATTAACCATTAGGAGGGATCCTTGAGAAGCTAGCACTTTGAGCGGATCTTCGTTCGACGAACCTTCGATCTATATTTCAGGTTCGTGTGGATCATCTATAGAGGTTGGATGCTTGTGTGGCTCCAAAGATAATAACAAATTCAACCATGGAGTTCTCAATCCATGCAAAGATAAGAGATCTGATCTCTTGGTGACCTAGATGCGATCTAGGGTTAGATCTAGAATTGTTCTAAATCTAGGTATTGATATAATCAATACCACTTATGATTAATTTAATTTTAGATTTATATTTATATTATAACATGTTATAGATTCTTAATGTAGGGTTTTGTAATTTGATTACATGTATGTTGTAGATTAAATAGTTTAATCTATGTCTTCCGCTGCTCTATATTTCGAAAAAGTTTTAAAATCTATGCATGAAATCCTATATATTTCTCAATAGTGGTATCAAAGCATCTAGGTTCTTTTATAACATGATCATATTTGCATTAGATTAAATCTAAAAATTAAAATTAATTAGAGATCGCACATACTGCCATAAGATTATCCTACTCTAAGGTTTATCCCTTACAGTGAAAAGATTGTCCTAGTACGTGTTGAAATGACAAACCTAAGTTATAAATATATTAGATGAGATCTATAGTGATTTATGATTTATTTTTAGATTTTGAATCTAATTTTAAATGATTTATGACCTAATCTACATGATGTGTTTTATGTTTAGATCTAGATCCTCTTATTGCATATGTTGATATGTAATTTTTGTTTTGAATCTAGAATGTATGTGTATGACATATTTATTTTATAGAATTTAAATTGAGAACTTACTTTCTGCAAAATCCTAGATTCGAAATCCTAGGACATGACCTAAACAATGAAATACATCATATCTAAAACCATGTATTGAATATGATTCAATATAATTTTTTTATAATTTAAAAATATTTTAAATAATAAAATCAGAAACTAGTTCTGAGGTTCCATAAATCCAAACTTTAAACTTAATTAAGAATTAAGTTATTGTTTAGAATCTAGGTTTGTGATTTGATGATCTTAAGATAATTTCATAAAACTTAGGTTAAAGGTTAAATGGGTTAGTTTTGATCAGGTCATTAACTGGGTTAGACCTAGGGTTAGATTAAATATGAACTTAGTTAAAAAATTGATTAAATCTAATTAATAGTTAATTAGGATTAGGTCATTTTTTTCTATAGATCAATTTAAATAGTTGTAGTCGATCAAAGTCCATATATCTAACAAATGAACCTGATCGTGGCTCAATGGTCGAGCCCGAGTCTTTAGGCAGATCAAATCAAAACTGACAAACCAATTGGTATCTAAGGTAAGTCTGGCAATCTAAATTGGTGGTTTTTAATTAGCAGCCCACTTACCTAGCCATTTCTGATGGTGTCTAAGGCAAGCCTTGGTAGACCCTCCCACCAATCTCACTTACCTGGCTAATGTGGTTAATCAGATTTTGATTAGGTTGCTTATTGATTCGAGCTAACCCATGTCACATAGGAAATCCATGAGATTGATTTCATTCAGTGAGACTGATATAGGAACTTATAGATCAAAATTGATCATAATCCTCATCAGTGACTTGTGAAGTCAGTGGGAGCACCTGACTTGGTGAAGTCAGTGGGAGCAAATTGGTCCATGTCCTTTCTATCCTTAAATCACTAATAATTTAACTTCTCTAAAATTATTAGGTTCTTAAAATGATGAAATTATAGAGATAATCAAGTCATAACCTCCCATTAAGGTGTTTGATAATGAGTCCATTAACTCAATAATCATTGGAGGCCCATAGGCCTGGTTCTTGTTGACTAATGAAATTATCATTCATCGATTTGAAAGTATCTCTCTAATGGTGGTTAGGTTGACCAACTATAGTTGGACTTAATCATTCATTAGTTAGATGCACCAAGTATGCTCATATTAATGGTTGGACCTAACCAGATCCTTATAGTGGAGGTCCTAGCCTATTGATTAGATTTCTGGGGCAAAATTAAATTACTAGAAGTTGTTTGGAGAGACAATTGATTATGAACCTACCCTTAGATGTACATGGTTTGACCAACCATAGTTGGGCTTATGTACAATCTATGTGGATTCTAGTATCTACTAGAAAATTAAAGTAATTCTCCAAATTGGAGGAAGAGACTACCAATTTGAATAAAATAGTGGAAGAACATTTAGACTAAAGTCCAAGTCTTTAGGCTTAATATAATTTGTATACTTAGATCAATGTTCTCTTTTCCCAAATTATGGCAAAACCCTAATTACTCCTATTAGACAGAGATGACTTATGGGACCCAACTTTGATAATTAATATCGAGAGTTGAATTTGGTTGAGCAGTATGAATGGATTCATACTGGGGCTTCTAAGCCCAGTCAAAATAATTAGTCCAAGGTTAACCTAAATCAGGCATAGTGCTTTTAATGTTAGAAGTAGAGTTATAGGAAGAAGAATTGTCTTGCTTCACTTGACCATAATAGGCTAAACAAGAGAAAGGAGCAAAAGTTGCTCATTAAAGATGTTATATGATAACATTTTAAAAATTTTCTATAAATAGTTCTACTACAAGGGTATTAGATGCTGCCGGTTGTCTTATGCAATTTGTTGCAAAGACTACAACTAAGTGGGATATTTGAAAATGATGAGAAATACTTGAACGTTTGGGATGGAAGTCTTGTTCCAATCCTAGCTTTAGGATTTGTCAAGCTTATTATCAATAGATGTCATTTTGAGTGGTTGTCACTATTGTCCATCGTTTATGATAAATGTGAACTCTGATGGCCTTTTGGTCAGAGATGGTTATCATTTATCAATAAAGAGAATTATTGTGATATTATTATGAATAATATTACAGTAATACATGGATAATAAAAAAATAATATTTAATATTTATACAGTTTATTAAGTATAATGTACACATCCAAGTTAGATTATGTCATGGATATCTATCTTTGGCATTATAGGCTTAATCATCTTTACAAGAATAGGATAAATAGGTTAGCTTGAGAGGAAAATCTCGACATCAATGATTGTAAATCATTGATAGCCTGTGAATCTTGTCTTCTTGGGAAAATGACAAAGTCACCTTTTATTGAAAAAGATGAAGGAGCCGATGAAGTTCTAAGTCTCATACATAGTGATGTATGTAGACTAATGAACTTAAGTGTCAAAGAAAGATATTAGTATTTCATTACAGATGACCTATTTAGGCATGGGTGCGTCTGGCCTGAATCATTTGAAATGTTCAAATGATTCAACAATGAAAAAGAAAAATAAACTATAAAGGGCATTGGTACTCTTCGATCAGATCGAGGAGGCGAATACTTATCCAGTATGTTTGTGATATATCTAGGAGAGAATAGGATTCTCTCTCAGTAGATTCCTTTTCAGAATATAGTGTATCTGAAAGAAGAAAATTAAACTTTGTTAGATATGATTCCGTCCATGATAGGATTTACTAGTCTGCCTGTTTCTGGGTTATGCTTTACTGACTATTTGTTTTACTCTAAAAAATTATATCGAGTGAATCTATTGTAATGACTCCATATGGGATATGGATCGAGCATACCTAGACTCTTTCACCTTTGATTTTGGGGTTGGTCGGCCTATGTCATAGGTTTGCACTTGGATAAACTTGGATACTGGTCCAATAGGTATTTAAGGATGATTACTTCTACCATACTGAAGAACATGAGATATTCATCAACAGTAGGGCATTCCTTTTGGAAAGAAGTTCATTAGGGAAGGAACTAATGCCTGTCAAGTTAAACTCAGAGAAGTTTGACTGGTAGAAAAGAACTAATGTAATCTAGTAAACCTATAGAACCAGATTTGATCAGATCAAATCTGGAGCCCATTTAAGTGTCACCTTTAAGAAGATCTGGTATAGTACCACATTAGCTAACTGATACTTTAGTATCTAGGTCTGGGATGGCGATCCTATTGAGCTCGATAAGAACAACAAGGATCCGATCACCTATAGGGATACAATGAAGTGATCTGACTCTGAGAAGTGGCTTGGAGCCACATGATCTAAATGGAAGTCCATGGAAATCAATAGTGTATGGACAGTAAATGATTCACCTGAAGGGATAAAATCCATTGGATGTGAATGGATGTTCAAAAGGATCAGAGTAGCTCGGATGGAAAGGTAAAGACCTTATAGCCCATTTGGCTATTACCTCAGAATTAAAACATGCATTTTAAACGTATGCCTTTGTTATGAATAAAGATAAATCCTACATTTGTAATTAAAAAAAATATTCTGTAGTGTTATTTCTTGCATTGTCTGTGGATGAAATTTACTTAATTGGAAATGACATCCCAACATCGTAAGTAATAAAGGTTTAGTTGTCATCTTATTTCTCCATGTACGAGACTAGATATTGTATACTCACTAGAGATAGTGAGTAGATGCCAGTCTGATCAAAGTAAGATCCATTAAAAGATTGTATAGACAAACCTTAAGTATTTGGAAAACACTAAGGTCCAGTGACTCAAATATGGAAGTACTGACTTAAAACATGTGGATGTTTTAATTTCAGTCAGAACAAGATGACAACTAGAGAATGTCAGCTCATATCCTAATTGTAGGAGCAATCTATTGGAAAGGTTCCAAGTAGGATACTTTAGCCTATTCAGTTAGTAATGTAGAGACATCGTGGCATATGATGCTTCCATGTAAGCTGTATAGTTGCTAAGGTTCATTAGCAGGTTAGGAGTGGGATCCTCCACCGATGGTCCAGTCCTATCGTAGCACTGGAGCCATAGCTTAGACTAAAAAATAGAAGAACCAGCATATTCTGTATTGCTATCATCTTTGATTTTTGATTAGGGTGATGTCGATCTTTAGAAGATCGATGGAAAAGAAAAACTTGACCGACCCATTTGCTAAGGCCTTATAACTAAGAAGTTCTATGAACTCAAGTGGAAGATAGGATATTCAATATCATTCTGATTGGCTTTAGTCCAAGTGAAAGTTATTGAAAAATGTGTTCTAAAGCCAATCATCTAAGTAGTAGATGATTGGAATTACTATATGAATTATCTAATAATAATAGTTATTTGGCTGGTTCATCATAAAAGTTCTATCTTTTTTAAATGAACTCCTAAATTATGATGAAGTTCTTAGAACCACAATCAATCGATAAAGAAGGATTTATCGAATGGTTCTTAAATTATTCACAATCAAATGATAAGTTATTAACAAGGATGATAACTTATCGAGTGTAGGTCGCTGTATGCCATATGCGTTGGTTGTCCTCATAATTAAGTAGTGTAGAGACACTGGTATGGCATCCAGATGAGATGTAGGAGTACATCTACACTGAACGTGATCAATGTAGTACTCTACTATCAAGAGTAGCTAGCTAAGGCTAATGGATTAAGTGTCCCTCTGACCTGAGATTACCATGATGACTTACAAGCAACTCACTATACTTTGGTGCCAGACTGCTTGTATTTTTAATATAGGTTCGAAATATTTTTGGGTACAATCAAGTACTTATAAAGTTGGTGCATGAGTTAAGATGGGATTGACCACTCCTAATTAACTTCAGAAAGAGAATGACTCACTGTGTTTTAATTTAGCAAAATCTAGGCCTGGGTAATCCTTGTGAGGTATCACGAAATTTGCAAAATTTTGAGACACAATAGAGATGACTTGTATGAGTGTTTGATAGTATACTTAATGTTGTCTTGAGCATTATTGGTTATAGGGATGAATTATATGGTAACCATGGGCCAGGGTTCTAAGAATGTTGCTTTGCATACAATCGACCTATCCGAACGTTGGAAATCATTGCTTGATGGTAACTTCGATTGGTATAAATGTTGGTTCCTATACTATCAACATAGGTTCAAACCTATGGGATCACAAACATTAGAGCTTGTAACCTGATCTGATAGTTAATCGATGATTGAGAATCATTTTGAGGTCAAACATTCAATGCGATTGATGTTTGACCTAATGCAAGTGTTGCAGGAGGATTGATTAGCAATTGGATTGCTAATTGGCTCAATTTGATTGAGCAATTGGGTTGAGATTAAGTATAATTAAATTAGATTCAAATAAAATTAGTTCATACTTAATTAGATTAATTCTAGTTAGTTTATTTGATAAGCCAATTGTAAGAAAGAACAATTCCTTGTTTGACTAGGACTTGGGTGCACCTAATTGACGTAGCATTTAAATTAGATTTAAATCTTGATTTAATCTGATTTAATTAGGCACCTAGTTAGATTAGGATCATCCTTAATTAGGTTGTATTTGATTTTATTTAAATAAAATTTAAATTGGATTCAAAACTATTTTGACCTAGTCAAATAAGAGGAGTCCTAGTTGGACTGGGACTCTCTCTCTTTCTCTTGTGCCTAAGAACTCATGCCCACCTTAATTAATTCTTGATATTTTTATGTGTATTTTCATGTCCAAGAAGGCCTTCCACACCTCATAATTCATATTTTTGGGAATTTTTTATGACTTGGTCAAAACTTGGAAAAAGTTGGGATTTGTTTCCTACTTGGAAGAGTCCCCTTTGACCAAAACTTCTTCCCCTCTTGTGCGCCCACTTAACCCATGCCATATTTAACTTATCCACCCTTCTTCCAAGTTTTTGGGATGTGGATTTGATGGTTCTCATGAAGAAAATTAAGAGAGGGGCATCCAAGAGTTGGACACCCCATAGAAGTTCTCCTTTGACTTGGTTTTGACCTTGTCATGCAATAAAAGGTGGACACCTCTTTTAAGATGGTTAGAGGACATGAAAAATTCTAAAAAAAATAATAAAAAATTAGAGGAAAAAAAGAAGAAGGCATGGAGGATTCATGGCACCAAGATTCAAGGTGATGATCCTTCAATTAAGATATCAAAGGTTGATGTCTTGAAGAGATAAGGTAAGAGAAGATTGTCTTCTCTTATATTTTTTCTTTTATATTTCTCTCTTCATATTTTATTTATGATTTTTGTATGATAAAAATTTGAGAGAGAGAGAGGATTTGGGTATGGAGATAAGTGCTCCAAGTTGTTGGGGCTTGGTGTTATTTTTGGACGTGATCTGATCATGTCCTGATAAGAGAAGGAGAAGAGAAGAAAGGTCTTTTCTTAGGGTTTCTTGGAGAACCCTTCCTCTCTAATTTTCTATGAAATTTTATATGATGAAAATAAAAAAATATTAGATCTGAAAATTTAAGAAAAATTCTAGAGGAGAAGGTCTCCTCTAGTCCTAGCATAGAGATGTTTTCAGGACATCAACGACATCAACCGTTGATGTCCTGAAGGAGAAAATTTTTCTTCTCTTAGGATTTATTTTTTCATGTTCTTATTTTTTGATTTTTGGGAGATCCAAGGGTTGGATTTCTCTCTTATTCCTCATAATATTTTTCATCTCTTGGAGTATCCAAGAGATTCGAAGAACATGTATTCGATTAACCATCAAGAGGGATCTACGAGAAGCCAGCACTTCGAGTGGATCTTCATTCGACGAACCTTCGATCTGTGTTGCAGGTTCGTGTGGATCATCTGTAGAGGCCGAATATTTGTGTAGCTCTATAGGCAACAACAAATTCTATAGTGGAGTTCTCAACCCATGCAAAGGTAAGAGATCTGATCTGTTGGTGACCTAAATGCGATCTAGGGTTAGATCTAGAATTGTTCTAGATCTAGGTATTGATATGATCAATACCACATATGATTAATTTTATTTCAGATTTATATTTGCATCATAACATGTTATAGATCCTTGATGCAGTATTTTATAATTTGATTACATGCATGTTGTAGATTAAATAGTTTAATCTATGTCTTCCACTACTCTATATTTCAAAAAAGTTTTGAAATCTATGCATGAAACCCTGCATGTTTCTCAATATATATGGCATACAATGACCTATGCTTGATAGATGTTGTCATCCTTATTAATAGCCTATCATTTGGTCATGAACAAATTTGAGGACTAATTGATAAATCCTCTCTTTATCAAAGCTAAATAGTCCTAAGGACTTCATCGCAATAATGGAGTTCGTTAGAAGATGAATACTTATGATGAAAAATATCAAAAATATATTTTATTTATTAATGAATCAATTATAAATATAAGTAGCTCAACCATCAACAGACTGATGATTGGCTTTGGGACATATTTTCCAATAACTCCCACTTATCCTAAAGCCGCTTGGTACAGTATCTAATACCCATCTTCGACTTATGGTTGTCGAACTCCTTTATTCCCAGGACTTTAGTGAAGGGGTCGGCAAGGTTCTCCTTTCCATCGATCTTCTGAAGGTCGACATTACCTTAATCGACGATCTCTTGGATTAGGTGAAAGCGGCATAGAATGTGCTTCATCCGCTGGTGTAACTTCGATTCTATTTCCTAAGCAATGACACCAGTGCTGTCATAGTAGAGCTGGACCAGACCATCAAGAGAGGGTGCTACTCCGAGCTTGGTGATAAACTTCCTCAGCCACATAACTTCATTTGTACCATCTGATGCTGTCACATACTCTGCTTCGCAAATAGAGTCTATCACGGTATGCTACTTGGAACTCCTACAGTAGATGGCTCCACCATTCAGAGTAAAGATACATCCTAATACGCTTCTGTTGTCATCATGATCAGATTGAAAGCTGGAGCCTATAAATTCCACAAGTTTCAGATATGACTCACCATAAACCAACAATTGATCCTTAGTATTTTTCAAATACTTAAGTATGAGTTTAATAACTTTTAAGTGGTTTTCTTTGGGATCAGACTGGTATCTACTCACTTCTCCTAGTGAGTATGCCACATCTGGTCTCGTACATGTCATGGCATACATGATAGATCCTACTATCGAAGCATATGGGACTCTACTTATACGCTCTTTCTCTTTAGGAGTTGTCGGACAATCCTTCTTAGAGAGAAAAATTTCATGGCCTATCGAGAGATAGCCTTTTTTGGAATTCTCCATGCTGAACTTCTTCAGCATAGTATCTATGTACATGGACTGGGATAATCCAAGCATCCTTTTAGATCTTATCCTATATATCTTCATCCCTAGGATGTAGGATGCTTCATCCAAGTTCTTCATGGAGAACTGTGATGACAATCAGACTTTTATTCACTTCAGTGTAGGGATGTCATTTTCGATTAAGAGAATATCATCCATGTATAGAATAAGCAATACCACTGTTGGACCATTCGCCCATTTATAAATGCAGGATTCTTCTTCATTCGTAATGAAGCCATACGTTTTGATCACTTTATCAAAATGCATGTTCCAACTCCGAGATGCCTGCTTCAATCCACAAATGAATCTCTGAAGCCTGCATACCTTGGACTCGTCTGTGGATGTGAACCCCTCAAGTTGTATCATATACACCTCTTTGATCAACTATCTATTTAGAAAAGCTATCTTCACATCCATCTGTCAGATCTCACACTCCAGATGGACAATAATTGCAAGCATAATCCGAATGGACTTGAGCATTGCCACCAGAGAGAACGTCTCTGAAAGAACCGGATCTAGGGTTTTATAGGTAGATCTTGAAACTTTTTCAAGATCTTACAGTGGAAGAATTAAATAAATCTAAAATTTATTTAAGCAACTATATAAATACCTAGATCTCAGATCTATTACATGATTAAGGCATGATATTAAATCAAAAATTAAAATTAAATAAGAAAGAAAAAGGTTGATCAAATCTATCTAGATCTACACAACATCAAATACAGGTATGAAGTTTATAGATCATATCTATTATCTAAGCAAGTTTAAATATTTTAACTTGCTAATCTAGGCTTGAGGATGAAGTTACGAGCCATCCACATGAGCCTACAATCTATGATCTGAAGTCCAATGTAGCAAATCAGCACAACATGCTAGTACTATGCTGATCCTTCTTCGACGGTCGATCCGATGCTTACTTCTTCAAAATTTGGACTCTCCAAAATATGAGAAGGAAGATGAGAGTTTGATGATCTGAGACTCTCAAAAACAATCTTAAAAGAAAGGAGGAGAGAATGAAAATAAAATATCCCTAGAAGAAGATCCTCTTCTTCTTCTCTTTTCTCTCACCTAGATACCTAGTTTGGTGCCTATGGAAACCCCACTCCCAAAGACTCTCTTCCTCTAATTTTTGCACACCCTAAACCTCTCCTAAGGCTTTGTATTCCATAAAATAATCAAAACAAAATTCTTTCAATAAATTGGGAAAAAGAAGAGTCCATGTTAGGTCAAATTCCTAGACTCGGAATATCCAAACATGGAAAGTTGTTGGGGCGCCCAACTAATGGATGCCTCCTCCACAATTTTTGGCATGGACCAGCAAGAGAGGGTGCACAAAAAAAAAGATTATTTTCATATAATAAGAGAAGAATTAATTAAAATAGGGGGTGGCACTCAAGGGAAGATGTTTTGGTAAACAATGATTCTATCTTATACAATCCTAAGCAAAATCAATTCCTCCGTTAACTTGGTCTTCCACCTAACTTCCAAATATGAATTGGAGGGAGAGAGGGGGCATGAAAATTAGGAAGAAAGAGATTTTCTACAAAATATATCTAAAAAATAGGTATGGTTGCGTTGGGACCAGGGTGGTGCAAGGAGATAGGGAGTCCTAATCACACTAGGACTCCTATTTTGACTTAGTCAAACAAGATATTTTAACCAAGTTAAATCAAGATTAAACCAACCCAATTAAATATAGTCCTAACCCATTTAAGAACTTAATTAAAATAGATTAAATCAAATTTAATTTTGATTTATTTTCTAATCAAATTAGAAAATTAGATTAATTCGAGTTCTAGTTAGACTAGGAGTAGTTCTTCCTTGCACTTGGCTTATCCAATAAACCAATTGGACTTGATCCAATCAAGCCCAAACTAAATCTAATTAAATTATATTTAATTAGACTTAATCTCAGCCTATTATCTTAAGTAAATTAAGCTAATTAGCAATCCAATTGCTAATCGATCCTCCTACAACACTTGCACTAGATTAAACACCAACCATATTGATTGTTTAACCCTAGAATGATTCTTAATCATTGATCAACCATCTGATTAGATCATAAACTCTAATGTGTATGCCCTGATAGGTCCAAACCTAAGTTAGTAGCATAGCAATATATTCTTATACCAATCGATGTAACCATCTAGCAATGATACCTGACGGTCGGATAGGTCAAAGGTGTAGAACACCATCCTTAGAACCCATGTGGATATAGTTTCCATATAATTCATCCCCTTAATCATAATGCTCGTAGGACACATCATAATTTAACTGTCAACTCTGTTCAGGTTGTCCACATTATATTTCAAAATACCAAATCTACTTAATGGATTACCCTGGCCAAGGTTCTGCTATATTGAAATATAGTGATACATTCTTCTCCAACTCTTGGAGTAGTCAATTTCATCTTGATCACACTCCGACTTTGCAAGTACTTGACTATGCCCAAAAGCCTTCAATTACTGAATTAGAAATTCAGTTAGTCTAGTACCAAAGAACAGTGAGTTGCTTGCAAGTTACTGAGATGATCTTAGGTCTAAGGGATACTTATACCTATATCCCATCAGAGACATTCTTGATAATAGAATGCTATAGAGTTGGTCACGTTCAATGACGATGTACCCATACATCTCACCTGTATGCTATATCAGTATCTTCACATAGCTTGGTTAAGAGGACAACCAACCTATATAGCATATAGCGACCTATGCTTAATAGACGCTGTCATCTTAATTAACAACCTATCATTTTATCGTGAAGAAATTTAAGGACTAATCGATAAATCCTCTCTTTATCGTAACTAAATAGTCCTAAGAACTTCATCACAATAATGGAGTTCATTAGAAAATATAAACTTATGATTAAAAAAGATGCCAAAATATTTTTTATTAATTAATAAATTAATTACAATATCTCAACCATCAACAGGCGGACGATTGGCTTTGAGACATACTTTTCAATAACTCCCACTTGTCTTAAAGCCACTCAGCATAATATCTAATACCCATCTTTGACTTATGGTTGTCAAACTCCTTGATTGCTAGGGCTTTAGTGAAATGGTCAGCTAGGTTCTTCTTTTCGTCGATCTTCTGAAGGTCGACATCACCACGATCCATGATCTCATGGACAAAATGAAAGCGACATAGAATGTGCTTTATTCACTGGTGTGCTTTCGGTTCCTTTGCTTGAGCTATGGCACTACTGCTGTCATAGTAGAGCAGAACTGAACCATCAATGAAGGATGCTACTCCAAGCTCGATGATGAACTTCCTCAGCCACACATCTTTCTTTGCTGCATCTGATGTTGCCATGTACTCTGCTTCGCAAATAGAGTCAGCCACTATATACTGCTTAAAATTTTTTCAATAGATGGCTCCACTATTTAGAGTAAAGATATATTCCGACATATTTTTACTGTCATCATGATTAGATTAAAAGCTGGAGTCTGTAAACACCACAAGCTTCAGATCCGACTCACCATAAACCAACCATTGGTCCTTAGTATTTCTTAATTACTTAAGAACGATTTTAACCACCTTCTAGTGATTTTCTCCATGGTCAGACTGGTATCTACTCACTACTTTTAGTAAGTATGCCACGTTTGGTCTTATACATGTCATTGCATACATAATAGACCCCACTGTCGAAGCATATGGAATTCTACTCATACGCTTTCTCTCTTCAAGAGTTGTCGGACAATCCTTCTTAGAGAGAAATTTCTTAGCCTATCGAAAGATAGCCCATTTTGAAATTCTTCATGCTGAACGTGGATTGGGACATACCAAGCATTCTTTTAGATCTATCCCTATAGATCTTCATCCTTAGGATGTAGGATACTTCACCCAAGTCCTTCATGGAGAACTGTGATGACAATCAGACTTTCATTTCTTATAGTGTAGGAATGTCATTTTTGATTAAGAGAATATCATCCACAAACAAAATAAGGAATACCACTATTGGACCATTTGTCCATTTATAAATTTAGGGTTCTTCTCCATTCTTAGCGAAGCCATACATTTTGATCACTTTATCAAAATGCATATTCTAACATCGAGATGCCTACTTCAATCCATAAATGGATCTCTGAAGCATGCACACCTTAGACTCATCTATGGATGTGAACCCTTCAGATTGTATCATATATACCTCTTCGATCAGCTCTCCATTTAGAAAAGTTGTCTTCACATCCATCTGCCAGATCTCATAGTCCAGATGTGCAGCAATGGCAAGCATGATCCAAATAGACTTAAGCATTGCCACGGGGGAGAATGTCTCGTCATAGTCAATACCATAACATTGACGATACTCCTTAAGAACTAGATGGACTTTATAGGTCTCCATCTATTTGTCTGGGCCTCTCTTCCTTTTGAAGACCTATTTACACCCAATGGGTTTAACCTCTTCAGGTTGGTCAACTAATGTCCATACATCATTGACCTTTATGGAATCCATTTTGGATCTCATGGCTTCTAGCCATTTCTCATTGTCGGGTCTCTATGTAACATCCATGTAAGTGATCGAATCCTCATCATTCTCATCAAGTTTGATGGGATTGCCATCCTGGACCAAGAATCCATAGTATCTATCCAGATGGTGGGGTACTCTACTGGATCTCCTTAATAGTGTGGGTTCACTAAGCTTCGGATCTGATCTGATCAAATCTGACTTAGGTTCAACATTCTGTGTCAGACTTTCTACCTATTGAACTTCATCAAGTTCAATCTTAGAGGCAACAGTTCCTTCATCAAGAAACTTCTTTTCTAAAAAAATTGTCCTAAAACTGACGAACACCTTTTGTTCAACAGCATGGTAGAAATAGTATCCATTGGTCTTTTTTGGGTACCCTATGAATGTACACTTGTCAGACCTAGGTGCAAGTTTGTCTGTAGCTAACCATTTGACATAAGTCGGACACCCCCAAATCCTATGGTGTGAAAGTGCTAGCTTACACCTTGTCCATATCTCATATGGGATTTTAACTATAGACTTACTTGGAACCCTATTTAATAGATAATAAGTCGATTCGAGTGCATATCCCCAGAAGAATATCAGCAAGCTGGCAAATCCCATCATGGATCAGACCATGTCTAACATAGTCTGATTCCTCCTTTCAGATACACCATTATGCTATCGTGTTCCAAGAGGAGTCCATTGGGAGAGAATTTCATTCTCTCCTAGATATGTGAGAAACTCACCAATAAGGTATTCTCCTCCTCAGTTAGATCAAAACGTTTTAATACTCTTTCTAGTTTATTTTTCTACTTCACTTTGGAATCATTTGAACATTTTAAAAGAATCCAACTTATGTTTCATCAAATAGAATATTTGGATAGATCATCTATAAAAGTGATGAAGTAGACATATCCACCTCTGGCAGTTATGCTCATTGGTCCACATACATCAGTATGTACTAAACCTAAGAGCTCATTAGCTCTCTTACCATTTTTAGCGAAAGGTGACTTGATCATTTTACCAACAAGATAGGACTCACAGGTTGGAAGTGATTCACAATCGTTAACTTCGAGGATTCCCTCTTGAGTCAACCTATTTATCCTATTCTTATTTATATGATCTAGCCTATAGTGTCATAAGTAGATATCTGATACACTATCTAATCTAGGATGCTTGCTAGTAGAATAGACTACATTAACAGGTTGTGATAACATATATACACCATTGTTCAATTGTCCATAGAAAATAGTAATACCATTCATAATGATATTACAAACTCATTTTTTTATTGAAATTTCATAATTGTTCATGGCCAAAAGGCCTATAAAAATGATATTTAAAAAGAAACTAGGATAGAAATGATAATCACTAAGAACAATAATATGAGATTCAAATATAAGTTTCAAAATTTCTAAAGCTAGAACTGAAACTGGTCTTCCATCTCTAACATTCAGAAATCTCTCGTCTTGCTCGAATCACCTACTGACCTACAACCCCTGCAACGAATTGCAAATATGGTAAGGGATATCGGTATACAATACCCAGTCAGTAATATCATAAATAAAGAAATTGCAAGGAGTTATCATATAAATACCTTGCCCAGCAATAGCTTGCTTCTTTCTCTACCTGTTCAGGTCTAGGAAAGCAATATACTAAGGACAGTCCCTCTTCCAGTGCCCCCGCTTCTTGCAAAAGAATCATTCTGCTTGACTCTTATCGGTCTTGGTCTTTGGGGTCTGAGCCTATACATGTGTCCTAGCATGATCATGTACCTTCTTGACTTTCTTCTTTTTGTTCTTCTTTCCATTTCCAAAGGATCAAGAACGAGAAGACGAACCTTCCACTAAGTTCACCGACTCTTTATGAAGCTGGTGATTCTTCTCAAAGTTCTGAAGTAACCCAGTAAGCCATGGTAGTTTAGTTCAGGCTTTGATATTCAATAATATGCAAGGAATAGAAGATAAGACTTGAGCAGCGAGTTCAGTATTGCATCTTTCCCAAGTTATTTATGCAAGAGAAAGTCGAGCTTGCTCAAGCACTCTATCAGCTCAATCATGTACAATACATGATTAGTGATAGAGGCACCATCTTGCATTCTAGCGTTGAAGATGGCACAACTAGTCTTGTGCCTCACAACGTCATCGGGTGTGCCAAAAGAATCCTCCAACACTTGAAGCATTTTATTTGGCTAAGCTGTCTCAAACTTGGGACTGAACTCATCGCTCATCGCAGCCAGCATAATGCAGTGCACCATGGTTCGATCACTAAGCCACTTTTGATAAGTATCTCTAACTGATCTAGGTGCATTGGCAGCTGGCTCCTTAAGTGCAGGATCCATCAGTACATATAGGATCCATTCATGCTCCAAGACAATCTTCAACTTTTGGTACCAGCTATCGAAGTTGGATCCCATCAACTTATTGTTATCCAACAATGATCAGATCGATAGAGAAGTGGCCATGTCTAAACAAAGAAAAACCAAAACCTAATTAGTAATTGATTCATTAAACCTAAAGATTTGAACTTTAATCAAAAGGTTTCTTCCACTATTTTATTCGAATTGGTAGCCTCTACCTCTAATTCGAGGAATTATCCTAATTCCTTAATGGGTACTAGAATCCACATAGATTGTACACAAGCCCAACTTTAGTTGGCCCATCCATGTACATCTAAGGATAGGTTCATAACCAATTATTTCTCCAAACAACTTCTAGTAATTAAATTTTGCCCCAGCCCTTGATCAGTTGGCTTTGGCCTTCTCAAAAAAGGGTCTAGTTAGGTCCAACCATTAACACGACCATACTTGACCCATCTAACCAATGAATGATCAGGCCCAAGTTTGGTTGGCCCATCTGACCATCATTTAGAAATATGCATCCAAGAGATCATATAATGAATGATAATTCCATCAATCGATAAGCACCAGACCTTTGGGCCTCCAGTGATTATCCAACTGATGGATCCATTATCATCCACTTTAATGGAAGGCTATGATCTAGTTATCATATAACTATTTTATTTTAGGGACCTAATAATTTTAGAGAATTTATTTATAGAAGTGTGTAGGTTAGATTAACCAGCTTGTCATGATTCTGCCACTAACTTCACCAAGTCAGCTTAAGAGAGATCATTAATAGGCTGGTCTAGGAGCAACTGAATCAGTCAAACTAATTTACCTAGCTGACTTGGGTTAGCTCGAATAGTCAAGTGATCCAATCAAAATATAATCTTACCAAGAGGTCAGGTAAGTTTGATCAGTGGAAGGGTCTGCCAGGCTTGCCTTAGACACCATCAGAAATGGTTAGGTAAGCGGGCTACCAATTAAAAAACATTGGTCTAGTTTACCTTAGATACCAACTGATTTAATTAGTTTCAATTAGATCAACCTAATAGTTCATGCTAGACTGCATAGCCAAGAATCAAGTCCATCCTTGTTAAAGACAAGGACTTGACCAACTACAACTATTGCAATTGATCTAGAGAATCCTTGACCTAATCTAAGACAACAATTGATTAGATTTAATCAATTCTCTAATTAAGTCCATTCTTTAATCTAATCCTAGGTCTAACCCAATTAATGGACCTAATCTTCACTAACCCATTTAACCCAATGTGTTATGATTTGTGTCTTAGGATCTTCAATTCACAATCCTAGATCCTAATCAATCAACTTCTTAATTCTCAATTAAGTTTTGGGCTGAGGGTTGGGGTTCAACTTTTCAAAAATAATTTTTATTTTTGTAAAATATTTTTATAACATATTTCTATCAACCAAATTGCATTTTTGATTCATAATCAATATGCAAGTAAAATAAATATAAAACTATTTTAGATCTAATCTAAATAGGTTCACATAATTGAAACTGTTTCAATAATAATAAATCATAAATCTCCCTGGGTCAAATCTAACCCATTTATGATGATTAAAATTAGATTAAAATATTTTTAATCAGATCATAAAATCTCTTAGATATAATCTAAAATTTTATGATCAATATTTTAGATCAGCACGTACTAGGATAACCTATTCACTGTAAGGGATAAACCTTATAGCAGGACAATCTTATGACCGTTCGTGCAATCTAAAATATTTTATTTTTTTTAATTTTATATTTAATAATTAAATTATAAATTAGGTCTAATCTAAAAAATAATCTAGACATGCATAAAAAATTATATAATAAGAATCTAGATCTCATACCAATTGAAGAAACCAGATCTAGGGTTTAACAGGTAGATCTTGAAACCTTTTCAAGATCTTGCAGCAAAAGATTTAAATAAATCTAAAATTTATTTAAATAATCATATAAATACCTAAATCTCAGATCTATTACATGATTAAGATATAATATTAAATAAAAAATTAAAATTAAATAAGAAAGAAAAAGGTTGATCAAATCAACCTAGATCTACACTACATCAAATGTAGGTATGAAGTTTATAGATTAGATCTATTACTTGAGCAAGTTTAGATATTCTATCTTGCTGATCCAGGCTTGAAGATGAAGTCACAAGCCACACATGCATCCAGTCTCTAAGAGTCATCCATACGAGCCTACGATCTCTGATCTGAAGTTCGATGCAGAAAATCAGCACAACATACTAGTACTGTGCTAATCCTTATTCAATGGTCGATCCGATGCTCCCTTCTTCAAAATTTGGACTATCCAAAATATGAGAAGAAAGATGAGAGTTTTTTGATCTGAGACTCTCTCAAAAAAAAACTTAAAAGAAAGGAAGAGAGATTGAAAATAAAACAGTCCTAGAAGAAGACCCTCTTCTTCTTCTCCCAAATCTCTATAATTTACAAAAAAATTATAATAAAATTTATCCAATAAATAGAAAAAAAGAAGAGTCCAAGTTAGGTTAAATTTCTAGACTAGGAATATCCAAATATGGAAAGTTGTTGGGGCACCCAAGAGTTGGGCGCCTCCTCCATAATTTTTGGCATGGACCAGCAAGGGAGGGTGCACAAAAAAAAATATTATTTTCATAAAATAAAAGAAGAATTAATTAAAATAGGGGATGACACTCAAGGAAAGATGTTTTGGTCAACAAGGATTCTATCTCATAGAATCCTAAGCAAAACCAATTCCTCCTTTGACTTGGTCTTCCACCTAACTTCCAAATATGACTTGAAGGGAGAGAGGGGGCATGAAAATCAGAAAGTAAGGTATTTTCCACAAAAAATACATAAAAAATAGGTATGGAGGGTGTTGGGACCAGTGTGGCGCAAGGAGATAGGGAGTCCGAGTCACCCTAGGTCTCCTATTTTGACTTGGTCAAACAAGATCTTTTAACCAAATAAAACCAAGATTAAACCAACCCAATTAAATAAGGTCCTAACCAATTTAAGAAATTAATTAAATTAGATTAAATTTAATTTAATTCTAATTTATTTTCTAATCAAATTAAAAAATTGGGTTAATCTGAGTCTTAGTTAGACTAGGAGTAGTTCTTCCTTACACTTGGCTTATCCAATAAACTAATTAAACTTGATCCAATCAAACTCAAACTAAATATAATTAAATTATATTTAATTAAACTTAATCTCAGCCTATTGGCTTAATCAAATTAAGCCAATTAGCAATTTAATTGCTAATCAATACTCCTGCAATACTTGCACTAGGTTAAACACCAATCGCATTGATTGTTTTACCCTAGAATGATTCTTAGTCATTGATCAACCATCCGATTAGATCATAAGCTCTAATGTGTGTGACCTCTAGGTCCAAACCTAAGTTGGTAGCATAAAATTTTTGTATGAATGAAAGTAACCATCTAGCAATGATACCTGACGGCTGGATAGGTCGAAGGTGTAGAACACCATCCTTAGAACCCATGCGGATATAGTTTTCATATAATTCATCCTCTTGACTATAATGCTCGTAGGAAACATCAGAGTTCAACTGTCAACTCTAATCAGATTGTCTACATTGTATTTTAAAATACCAAATCTATCTGATGGATTATCCTGGCCAAGATTTTGCTATATTGAAATATAGTGATACATTCTTCTTCAACGCTTGGAGTAGTCAATTCCATCTTGATCACACTCTGATTTTGTAGGTACTTGACTGTGCCCAAAAGCCTTCTATTATTGAATTGGAAATTTAGTTAGTCCAATACCAAAGCATAGTGAGTTGCTTGCAAGTCACTGAGATAATCTCAGGTCTAAGAGATACTTATACCGATATCCCATCATAGACATTCTCGATAGTAGAATGCTCTGGAGTCGATCACGTTCAATGATGATGTATCCATACATCTCACCTGTATGCCATACCAGTGTCTCTACATACCTTGGTTAAGAGGACAACCAACATATATGGCATATAGCGACCTATGCTTGATAGACGCTGTCTTCCTAATTAATAGTCTATCATTTGATCGTGAATAAATTTAAGAACTAATCGATAAATCCTCTTTTTATCGTAACTAAATAGTCCTAAGAAATTCATCACAACAATAGAGTTTATTAGAAGATGTAAACTTATGATGAAAAAAGATGTCAAAAAATTTTCTATTATTTAATAAATCAATTATAATATCTCAACCATCAATATGCTGACGATTGGCTTTGGAACATAATTTCCAACAGTCTCATCATAGTCAATACTATAATGTTGATGATACTTCTTAGCAACCAGATGGGCTTTATAGGTCTCCACCTTTCCGTCTGCGCTCCTCTTCCTTTTAAAGACCCATTTACCCCCAATGGGTTTAACCCGTTCGGGTAGGTCAACCAATGTCAACACATCATTATCCTTCATAAACTCCATTTTGGATTTAATGGCCTCAAGCCATTTTTCGAAATTAGGTCTCTGCATAGCATCCATATAGGTGATCGGATTCTCATCATTTTCATCGAGTTTGATGGGATCACCATCACGGACCAAGAAATTATAGTGTCTGTCTGATTGATGCGGTACTCTACTGGAATGCCTTAATGGTGAAGGTACACTGGGCTTTGGAATTGATCTAATTAAGTCTGATTCTGGTTCAGCTACAGGTGTCAGTTTTTCTATCTGTTGAACTTCATTAAGTTCAATCTTATAGACAACAATTTCTTCACCAAGAAATTTCTTTTCCAAAAAGGTTGCCCTAAGGCTGATGAACATCTTTTGTTCATCAGCATGGTAGAAATAGTATCCTTTTCTTTTTTAGGTACCCTATAAATGTGCACTTGTCAGACCTAGGTCCAAGTTTATCTATAACTAACTGTTTGACATAAGTCAGGCACCCCTAAACTCTAACGTATGAAAGTGCTAGCTTACACCCTATCCATATCTCATATAGAGTCTTAACTACAGACTTACTTAGAACCCTATTTAACAGGTAACAAGTTGATTCGAGTGCATATCCGCAAAAGGATATGGGCAAGTTGGTAAAATCCATCATGGATCAAACCATGTCTAACAGAGTTCGATTCCTTCTTTCAAACACACCATTATGCTGTGGTATTCCTGGATGAGTCTATTGGGAGAGAATCCTATTCTCTCCTAGATATATACAAAACTCACCGAAAAGGTATTCCCCTCCTCGGTCAGGTTGATGAGTTTTAATACTCTTTCTAGTTTGTTTTCTACTTCACTTTGGAATCATTTGAATATTTCAAAAGAATCCAACTTATGTTTCATCAAATAGACATATCCATATCTAGATAGATCATCTATAAAAATAATGAATTAGATATATCCACCTTTGGCACTTATGCTCATTGGTCCATATACATCAGTATGTATTGGATCTAAGAGCTCAGTGGCTCTTTCACCTTTTTCAATAAAAAATGACTTTATCATTTTACCAAGAATATAGAATTCATAGGTTGGAAGTGATTCACAATTACTGACTTCAAGGATTCCCTCTTGAGTTAATCATCTATCCGATTCTTGTTTATGTGCCTAGCCTACAATGCCATAAGTAGATATCTGACACACTATCTAATCTAGGGTGCTTGCCGGTTGAATAGACTACGTTAACAAGTTGTGATAGCAGATACACACCATTATTCAAATGTCCATAGAAAATAGTAACACCATTCATAATGATATTATAAACTAGTTTCTTTATTTAAATTTCATAATCATTTTTGGCCAGAAGGCCTATAGAAATGATATTTAAAAAGAAATTGGGATAGAAGTGACAATCACTAAGAACAACGGTATGGAACTCAAATACAAGTTTCAAAATTTCTAAAGCTAAAATTAGAATTGGTCTTCCATCTTCAACATTCAGGAATCTTTCACCTTGCTCAAATCTCATACAGACCTGCTACCCCTGCAATGAATTGCAAATATGGTAAGGGCTATCGATATCCAATACCCAGTCAGTAATATCATAAATAGAGAAATTGCAATGAGTTATCATATAAATACCTTGTCCAGCAATAGCTTACTTCTTTCTTTGCCTATTCGGATCTAGAGAGGCAATGTATTGAGGATAGTTTCTTGTCCAGTGCCCCCGCTTCTTGCACTGGAAGCACTCTTCCTAATCTAGATTATTTTTGGACCTTATGTTTAAATAGGGCATAGAGGTCCCAGCACGAACCACTTCATGCTGCTGAACAACATTCAACTTTCGATACTTATTATCAAAGTTTGGTCTCATAAGTTAATCACTATCTAACAGTGAATGGAACAACTATGGTTAGGATTTAACTGCATAAAGGAGAACCAAAAGCCTAATTAGTAATTGATTCATCAAACCTAAAGATTTGGACTTTAATCAAAAGATTTCTCCCACTATTTATTCGAATTGATAGCCTCTACCTCCAATCTGAGGAATTATCATAATTCCTTAATGGATACTAGAATTCACATAGACTGTACATGAGCCTAACTTTGGTTGGCCCACCCATGTATATCTAAGGGTTGGTTCATGATCAATTGTTTCTCCAAACAACTTCTAGTAATTAAATTTTGCCCCAACTCCTGATCAGTTGGCTTTGGCCTTCTCAGAAAAGGGTCCAGTTTGGTCCAACCATTAACATGACCATACTTGGCCCATCTAACCAATGAATGATCAGGCCCAACTTTGGTTGGCCCACCTGACCATCATTTAGAAAGATGTATCCAAGAGATCATATAATGAATGATAATTCCATCAACCGATAAGCACTAGGCCTTTGGGCCTTCAATGATTATCCAACTGATGGATCCATTATCATCCACTTTAATGGAAGGCTATGATCCAGTTATCATACAACTATTTTATTTTAGAGATCTAATAATTTTAGAGGATTTATTTATAGAAGTGAGTAGGTCAGATTAACCAGCTTATCATGATCCTCCCATTGACTTCACCAAGTCAGCTTAAGGGAGACCACTAACTGGTCTAGGAGCACCTAAATTAGTCACACTGATTTACCTAGCTAACATAGGTCAACTCAAATTATCAAGTGACCTGATCAAAACTCAATCTCACCAAGAAGGCTAGGTAAGTCAAATCGGTGGAAGGGTCTGCCATGGTTGCCTTAGACACCATAAAAAATGGTCAGGTAAGCGGACTGCCAATGAAAAACCATCGATCGTATGTGTCAAACTTATCTTAGACACCAACAAGTTTAATTAGTCATGATTAGATCAACCTAACAGTTTGAGCTAGACCTCTTAGCTAGGAATCAAGTCCATTTGGTTCTTGTTAAAGACATAGACTTGACCAACTATAACTATTATAATTGATCTAGAGAATCCTTGACCTAATCTAAGATAATAATTGATTAGATTTAGTCAATTCTCTAATTAAGTCCATTCTTTAATCTAACCTTAGATCTAACTCAATTAATGATCCTAATCCCCACTAACCCATTAACCTAATGTGTTATGATTCGTGTCATAGGATCTTCAATTTATAATTTTAGAACCTAATCAAACAACTTCTTAAATCTTAATTAAGTTTTGGGCTAAGGGTTGGGGTTTAGCTTTTTATAAATAATTTTTATATTTTTAAAATATTTTTTTAATATGGTTCTATCAATCAAGTTGCATGTCTGATTCATAATCAATATGCAAGTAAAATAAATATGAAACTACTTTAGATCTAATCTAAATAGGTTCATGTAATTAAAATAGTTTCAATAATAATCAATCATAAATCTTTCTAGATCAAATTTAATATATTTATGATGATTAAAATTAGATTAAAATATTTTTAATTAGATCATAAAATTTTTTAGATTTAATCTAAAATTTTGTGATCAGTATTTTAGATCAGCACATACTAGGACAAACTTTCCACAGTAAGGGATAGACTTTATAGTAGGACAACCTTATGATAGTCCATGCAATCTAAAATATTTTATTTTTAGATCTAAAACTATTTTAAATCTATTAAATTATAAATAAAATTAAATTAAATCTAATAAATTTATAATTAGAGTCAGATCAACACAAACTAGGATGATCTTTTAACTATAAGGGGTAAATCTTACAGCACGACAACCTTATGGCAATTTATGAGATCTAAATTTTTAATTTTAGATTTAATAATTAGATTCTAAATTAGATCTAATTTAAAAATAATCTAAATATGCATAAAAATTATGTAATAAGAACCTAGGCTCTGATACCAATTAAAGGAACTAGATCTAGCATTTAACGGGTAGATCTTGAAACTTTTTTAGGATCAGGCAGCGAAAGACTTAAGTAAATTAAATATTTATTTAAATAAATATAAAAATATCTAGATCTCAGATCTATTATATGATCAAGATATGATATTAAATCAAAAATTAAAAACATAAAGAAGAAGGAAAGGTTGATCACATCAACCTAGATCTACACTATATCTAATACAGGTATGAAATCAATAGATCAGATCTATTATCTATGCAAGTTAGATGTTCTAACTTACTGATTTGGGCTTGAGGATGAAGTCACAAGCTACACACATGTCTGACCTCTAGGAGTCGTCTACACAAGCATACGAACTCTGATTTAAAGTTCGATGTAGGAAATCAACACAGCATGCTAGTACTATGCTAATCCTTCTTCGACGATCGATCCGATACTCCCTTCTTCAAAACTTGGACTCTCCAAAATATGAGAAGGAAGACAAAAGTTTTTTGATCTAAGACTCTCTTAGAAAAAAATTCAAAAGAAGGAGGAGAGAGGAAGAATAAAACAATCCTAGAAGAAGACCCTCTTCTTCTTCTCTTTTCTCTCACCTAGACACCTAGTTTTGTGCCTATGGAACCCAATGACCAAGGACTCTCTTTCTCTAATTTTTGCACACCCAAAACCTCTCCCAAAGCTCTATCTTCCACGAAAATTTCAGCTAAAAATTCTTTTTAAATAATGAGATATGTAGAGTTCAAGTTTGATCAAATTCTTAAACTAGGAAAGACATTAAATGGCAAGTTGTTGGGGCACCCAACTCTTGGGCACCCCCACCTTTTATTCTGCCATGGACCCACAAGGGAGGTGCACAAAAAAGTCCTCTTTTACAATGAAAATCAAAGAAAATAAGGAAGGATGGGTCGGCACACTTATGGGAAGAGTTTTGGTTGTTTCAAAATACTATATCATAGGATTTCAAATCAAAACAAACTCCAACTTTGACTTAGTCCATTACCCAACTTCCTAATGAGAAATAGAGGAGAGGAGGAGGGCATGAGAAGGCCTTGGCATGGAGAATCTTCACATAAAAATAAGAAACCAAAGAGGGTGGGGCGTGAGGATTAGGTGGTGCAAGTGATAGGAAGTCTTAGTCACACTAGGACTCCTATTTTGACTTGGTCAAACAAGGTCTTTTAACCAAATAAAATTAAGAGTAAACCAACCCAATTAAATTAGGCCTTAACTCATTTAAGAATTTAATTAAATTAGATTAAATCAAATATAATTCTTGTTGGTGCAGAATCTGATCGATGTTGGATCTAGCTGGAGTTGAGGAAGAAGAGGTCACCGTCGGTAACCTGTAAAATAAAGTCCCACCCGGAGTCGGTGGTAGTGACTCCGGTAGGATCCTTCGATGATCAAGTCAGCTCTCCTGACCAATAAAAATGGAGTGCTCAGGAAAGAATTCAGTAGTGTTTTGGGAAGGAGAAGAGAGCTTAAGGAAAACATATCTAGAGGGTCCCGTTGTATAAACAAAGCCTATAGTAGACTGATAGTATAGCCATAACCATTCGGTAGTGGGTCACTCGGGGCTGCATGGGGTTTGCTACAAAGAGAGAGGTATCATTTATAGCAGACTGATAGTGACAGCCATAACCATCCGATAGTGGGCCGCTCGGGGCTGCATGGGTTTGCTATGGAGAGAGAGGTGTCACCTATCATGATGTGCCCATTCATCGAGATTTAATAGTCAAAGTTTGAAAGAAGTAGGTGTTGGTTGATGAAGAACTTTGACTTATATCAATTCTAGAGGAGTTCGAACTCTTAAAGAAAATACGGCTAGAGGGGATCATCCGAAAGGAATGCTAGCTAAAATCTGAAAGTAATTCGCTGGAGGAATCTGACTGAAGAAGAAGTTTAGAAAGAGTTTAGCTCCTGGAGGAATCCGATTGAAGGAGAAGTTTAGAAGAAATTCGGCTCCTAAAGGAATCCGATTGAAGAAGAAGTCTAGAAGGAGTTCAACTTCTAAAGAAATTTAACTGAAGAAGAAGTCCGGAAGGAGTTCAGCTCCTGAAGGAATTCGATTGAAGGAGAAGTTCAGAAGGAATTCAACTCCTAGAGGAATCTAATTGAAGGAGCAGTCCAAAAGGAGTTTGGCTCCTGAAGGAATTCGATAGAAGAAGAAGTTCGAAAGGAGTTTGGCTCCTAAAGGAATTCAATTGACGAAGAAGTTCAGAAGAAGTTTGGCTCCTAGAAGAATTCAACTGAAGAAAAAGTCCAAAAGGAGAATCCAACTAAAGAAGATGTTTGGAAGCAGTTCGGCTTCTTAAGGAATTTGACTGAAGGAGAAGTCCGAAAAGAGTTTGGCTCCTAGAGAAGTCCAACTGAAGGAGAATTTCAAAAAGAGTTTGGCTGCTGAAGAAATCCGATTGAAGAAGAAGTCTGAAAGGAGAATCCAACTGAAGAAGAAGTCCGAAAGGAGTTCGACTCTTGAAGGAATCCGATTGATGGAGCAGTCCAGAAAGAGTTCGGCTCCTAGAGGAATCCGACTGAAGGAGAAGTCTGGAAGGAGTTCGGCTCCTGAAGAAATCTGATTGAAGCAGTATGGAAGGAGTTCGACTCCTAGAGGAGTTTGGATGGAGTTTGGCCACTGTAGGAGTTTGAAAGGGGTTCGACCATTGGAGGAGTCTGGAAAGGGTTCGATCGCTGGAGGAGTTCGGCTGCTTGAAGGAGTTCGGCTGGGGTTCGATTGCTGGAGGGAGAATTTTCGATCGAAGTTCTTACGTGATTACCAGTTGCATTATGCTAAGCATCAAACTGAACTTCAACGAGAGCAAAATTTATTCCTAACAATTTTGATTTAATTTTTTGATTAAATTAGAAAATTGGGTTAGCTCGAGTCCTAGTTAGACTAGGACTTGTTCATTCTTGCACTTGGCTTATCTAATAAGCCAATTGAACTTGATCCAATCATGTCCAAATTAAATCTAATTAAATTATATTTAATTAGACTTAATTGCAGCCCTCTAGCTTAATCAAATTAAGCCAATTAGCAAACTAATTACTAATCCATCCTCCTACCACACTTACACTAGGTTAAACACCAATCGTATTGATTGTTTAACCCTAGAACGATTCTTAATTGTTGATCGACCATCCAATCAGATCATGAGCTCTAATATGTGTGACCTCATAGGTCCAAACCTAAGTCGGTAGCATAAAAATAAATTTCTACATCAATCAAAGTGACCATCTAGCAATGGTACCCGATGGTCGAATAGATCGAATGTGTAGAACAACATCCTTAGAACCCATGCAGATATAGTTTCCATGTAATTCATCCTCTTGATCAAAATGCTTGTAGGACACCTCAGAGTTCAACTATCAACTCTGATCAGGTTGTCCATCTTATATTTCAAAATATCAAATCCATCTGATGGATTACCCTAACCAAGGTTTTGCTATATTGAAATACAGTGATACATTCTTCTCCAACTCTTGGAGTGGTCAATTCCATCTTGATCACACTCTGACATCATAAGTACTTGACTGTGCCCAGAAGCCTTCTATTACTGAATTAAAAATTTAGTTAGTCTGGTACTAAAGCATAGTGAGTTGCTTGCAGATCACTGAGATGATCTCAGGTCAAAATGACACTTATACCTATATCCCACCAGAGATATTCTCGATAGTATAATGCTTTAGAGTTGGTCATGTTCAAGGATGATGTACCTATACATCTCACCTATATGCCATACAGTGTCTCCACACTCCTTGGTTAAGAGGATAACCAACCTATATGGCATACAGCGACCTATGCTCGATACATACTGTCATCTTTATTAACAGTCTTTTATTTGGTCATGAATAAATTTAAGAACTAATCAATAAATCCTCTCTTTATCGACACTAAATAGTCCTAGAAATTCATCACAATAATGGAGTTCATTAGAAGATGAATACTTATGATGAAAAATGCCAAAAATATATTTTATTTATTAATGAATCAATTACAAATATAAAGTAGCTCAACCATCAATAGACTGACGATTGACATTGGGACATATTTCCCAATACCAAGATGGGATCTATCAATCTTAGTAGTGGAGTAATCCTATGATGATGTTGAGATCGAGTCCTTAAGCCCATGGCCATGATAGTGTGATATAATAGAAAAGAGTTTTCTATTAGGGTTTCACATCAGACCCAATTCGAATGATTCTTTCATATGACGGATGTTGGGTTTTGATGAGTTTACCTTAAACCCTAATCTTGTCGGGACTCATGATAGTAGAATAGATTCACACAGATAGCTGCACTGAGAGATTTGCTTTCAATTTTGATGGATTGCAACCATATGCTGCTAGGTGTCATTGGTAGATTTTGTAAGGAATTAGAATGATTCTGATGATCCATCATTCAAATTGTATAAATCAAAAAAGTTTTGATCCATCGAAAGGTATTTCGATGATGTCAATGATAGAGATCATAACATATCTCATTAGCATACAAAATTGAACCTAACTAGATTACACATAAAAGGGTTTGATTCTGGTTGTGATTAATTGGATTTAGTTAGTTCAATTGATTTGGATTGGATCCGATTAGGTTCAAGAAAATCATACTAGCACATGATTGAACCAAACATTCTCTTTTTATAGTCTTTTTGGTTCATCTCAACCAAAACCCTAACTAAAACTTGTCCGGTCAGAATAGGGTTGTTTAAATTCATTAGATGATTTTAGGACAACACCTACCATTTCTAGTCACTTACCATTTTTGGACACTTTCCTTTTCTATCGCACAACAGGGTCAAAGGTTGACCCTGTTGTAAGAAAGAAGGGATCTGGGGCGCATGCCCCCTAGAAATTCTCTAGGGGCACATGCCCCTCAAGTTTTGGTATGGCATGGAGAGGGTGCATGTCCCCCTAGGTGTGCACCCAAAGTGGATAGGTTTTGAGTTGGTCAAATTTCCAATTTGACTAGTCAAAGAGTTTTGATAGAGATCAAACTCTAAGAGAGAAGGGAGAATCTATTGTGCACCAAATTTCCTTTCTTTCTCCCTACCTATTTTGTATGGCATTAGACAAAATATTTGGGGCAGAAAATTTGATGGTAGTTGGCATGAAAATTTATCAAGAAATCAGATACAAATCAAGCAATTGGTTGCTTGATTGATTGGAACACTGAGGTGGCGTAGGACTCTATTTAAGAGACACTGCACCCTAGGGTTTCTAAGGATTATTGCTCCATGCCCCAAAGCCCCTCTTGCTGCCATCCCCTCTTTCTCCACACCCCTCCTCTTTTTCTTCTCCATGCCCAAAGTTTGGGCCAAGGTCCCAAGAGAAGATCCAAAGGAATTGGTGCAAAGGTTTCAAGGAAAGCAACGATGTTCGTGACACGAGTGCGCTGCCTTCATCAGTTGATTCGAAGGCTTTACAAATCAGATTTAGATCTAATTTTTGGCAATCAGATCTAGAAGGAGAGCATCTCTAGATCCAGCCCAAGTAGACTTTGGTAGAGGCTAGGCACGTGCATGGCTTAATCAAAAACCCCAAGCTTCTGTAGATCATCGACAGGATAATCAAATTATCCAATCAAGTGCAAAGTTCATATCTGATTTAATACTTATTTTTAGATTTATTATCAGATCATTAAAATTAGATAAGAGAACTCTTTGATTTGATTAGACTTTATGAAAAAAATTTTGAAATATTTTCTATAGATCTGGTCAGATCAGACCGATCCTGTGGTGGAAAAAGCAGTTTTTTCTTTAACTGATATCAGAGCCAGATTAGCAGTTCTTTAGATCTATTTTAGATCTAATTTTTTTATAATTTATAATTTGATATTATAAATTTTATATGTCACATTAGATATGATCAGATCTAAAATCAAAAGAATTAAAAATTTTAGATTCATATCAATCTTGCAAGAGATGCAAATCTAGTCTAGGTTTAGAATTATTCTATGAGTAGTCTAGTGCTAATTTTCTTTTTGATATGATTATTTTTTTTTTTTAGATCTTTGTACCACTATTTTTAGATGTTATAAATGTTATAATCAGATCTGAAAATAAAAAATAAAATTTTTAATTTTTATATGAGATATGAATGAAGCATGCCTAGACTAATTATAGAACAGTTCTATGATTTATCTACAATAGATTTTAATTTTATATGATCAATATAATATTTATTTTTTAGATATTATATATGATGTATCAAATCTGAAAGCATGCATTTAGGATTTAATGATTGATACATGAGATGAATACAGAACATGCATGTTTAGATCTATGACTTTGTATGAGATATATGTTATAGATTTATTATTTTGTAGTGTAGTAATTATTTCTAATTAAGGCATTCCTGTTGGCCGTCCGATCATAAGAGCAAAGTAGGATTTAAAGGCACTCTCCTTCCATTCGATGGGGTACTCTTATGGTGTGTAGGGAAGCTGTGCATTCATCCTTAATCAAAAATTAAAAATTTATTTTTCTGCAAAATCCTAGATCCTGAAATCCTAGGATTTTTGCATGTTTCTAGTTATGAACCCAAACTTAGTTAAGAATTAAGATTATGAAACTAGTTAGGTCTAAAATTATAAATTTTAAGATCTTCATAAATTTGGGTTTGGGCTTAGATAGCTCAATTAGGTCTAGTAGTTGATCAAATCGAATCAAGAGTTGGTTAGGTGGGATCAAAGAAAGCTTAGATTTGACCAGCCTAATAGGATTAAGTTTGGGTCAAGGTCGAATCATATTAAGATGTGACTTGATCAAGTCAAGCCCTGATTTAGCTCCACGGTTCGAGCCTGGATTGTAAGCCAACTTGATTGATTCTGATTTGATAATTTGGTGTTTAAGATAAGTCAAGCAGATACGACCGACTGATTTTTAATTGAGAGCTACTTGATCTGAATGCATTCCTATCGAGTTAATGGCATATCCCTTCCACCGATCTCACTTACCTGGCCATTTCTGTCGATCCAGTTCTGATTAGAGGTGGCTAACAATTCGAGTCAATCGATGCCACCAGATTAGTCTTAATTATTATGACTAAATCAAGTCTAGTTTAAAGAGACCTAAATCAAATCTTTCTAAGAAAATATTAAGTCTAAGATCTTTCACCATTGTAGATGTGCGGGCCTTTTTCAGAGTTGATTGTTCTCGACTAGATATAGTGGCTCAGTTGCACCAAAAAGATGCAATCATATCTATTAGGCATTGGATACTATGGATTGGAGGATGGGTTGGGCTTAATATTTTGGATACGGTGGGAGACACAATCGAAAATCCAATTCGTACAAATGGTGGGTCTGACTTAACTAAGAAATGGAGCAATATTCTGGGCATGGTGAGCTTCATGAATTAGAGATTAGATTTTGATGCATCATGATTAGAGAATTATTAGACAAGAGTTGTCTACTCATCGATTGATCCATCACCAATAATTGTTAGGTAAGATGGTGAGCCAGTCGGTGAGACCACACCATCCACTAAAAATCATTGATCACGAAGATTTTTGCATCTCTACCCGAGGAGTGTAGGGATCCAAGTAAATAGTGGGAGCCAAATTTATTTAAAAATAAAATTTTTAAATAAATTGGTTAAGTCTACTTACAAAATCTAACTAGAAACTTTGACTCTCTATAAGAAAAATGTCTGCATCAAATTCACTAGCTCGTATCCTAGACATCCATAGACTGACCGGACCTAACTACAAGGATGGGCTTCAAAACACCAAAATTATTTTGGATTCCAAGAAGTTGACTCATGTGTTAGAGCAGTATTCTCTATCTTTACCAGCCCATCCTTCTGCTGAACAAAGAATATCTCTGGATAAGTGGACTGATGAAGATAACAAAGCCAGGTATTATATGTTGGGCTCGATGTCTGATGAGCTCCAGCACCAATATGAAGACATAAAAATTAGCCACCAAATATTGGCTCACCTGCAAGAGTTATTTAATGAATAAACTCACGCAGCCAAATATCAAGTCACTAAGAGACCTTTTAAGGCTCAGATACGTGATGGATAGTCGGTTCAAGATCATTGTCTGATAATGATCAAGGACATAGAGGAGCTTGAGAAGCTCAGTGTCAAGTTGGACAAGGACCTGTAGATTGATATAATTTTGCAATCCTTGACTGATGCATATGGGTAGTTCATCATGAACTACCATATGCATAAACATTAAAATACCTTGGTTAAACTTATGAACATGCTAGTTACTACAGAGCTCTGTATGAAAAGTTCAAAGGGCTTAATTCTTGCTGTGGAGTGAACTTCCTGTAAAAGAAAGTCTTTTGGAAAGAAGAATAAGTCGGTGAAGAAGCAAAAGATAGAAAGTGAGAAGACGAAGAAGGGAAAGCCAAAGAAGAAGGCCGCCAATAAAGAAAAGTATTTTCATTATAATTCTGACAGCCATTGAAAGCAGAACTACCTTTTATACTTGGCTACCTTGAAGAACAAGAAGGAGGCAAGTCCTTCTAGAGGTATGCTCATGATCAAATCTAACTTAACGATTTTTTTTGCTTCTAGTTGGGTGCTTGACTCTGAATTTAGTGCTCATTTGTACACTTCCATGCAAGATCATGAGGAAGCAAGAGGCTGAGGGATGGTGAGATGATCCTGTACATCGAAAATAGAGCAAGAGTTGTTGCTATGGTCGTGGGAACCTATTCTCTTCAACTACCATCTAGTTTAGATTTGATTCTTAGAGACTGTTATTTTGTGTCTGCAATAAGCAGGAATTTAATTTCTATTTCTTGTTTAGCACATGAAGGTTATATTATTAACTTTCTTAAGGATCACTGTACTATTCATTTTTGAAAGAAATAAAATTATAAGTGGATTCTTAATTAATGATCTTTATCAGTTGCATATTGATGTATATGTGTTAAATGTCGAGCAAAACGTGAATGCCATAGGACTAAAGCAACCTAGGGATAGTCTAAATGATAAGTATCTATGACACCTTAGGCTAGGTCATATAGCAGAAGACAAGGTTAACAAATTGGAGAAATTTGGACTATTGAGTCCGTTGATTTCTGATTCATATCCGATTTATGAATCATGCCTTCAAGGCAAAATGATCAAGCTTCCTTTTGTAGGACATGTGATAAGCACTACAGACCTTCTTGCCCTAGTACACATAGATGTGTGTGGCTCATTTGATATACTGGCCAAAGGCAATTATGTCTACTTCATCATCTTTATCGATGATCTATCTTAATACAGATATGTGTATTTGATGCGACACAAGTCTAAAGTCTTTGAAAAATTCAAAAAATTTAGATATGAAGTAGAAAAGCAAACTAGAAAATTCATTAAGGTTCTTCGATCAGATCGAGGTGGTAAATATCTTAGTCAAAAATTTTTAGACTATCTTAAGAAAAATAGCATAGTCTCTCAATAGAGTCCACCTAGAATGCCTCAACTCAATGGAGTTTCATAATAGAGAAATCGGATCCTATTAGATATGGTCTGATCCATGATGAGCTTTACGAACCTTCCTAATTTTCTTTGGAAATATATTCTAATGACCATAATTTACTTCTGAATAGGGTTCTCTCTAAAATTGTTCCTACCACATCGTATGAGATATGGCATGATAAGAAACCAAGTCTGAGTCATCTCAGAATTTGGGATTGTCCGGCTCAAGTCAAGAGACAGTAAGCCGACAAGATAGAGTTTAGGTCCTTTAGAGCTCATTTTATAGGATATTCTAAAGAGTCGATAGGATATTATTTTTATCTTCTAGAAGATCACAATATAATTGTGAGTCGACATGCCATCTTTCTTGAAAAATAGTTTATTCAAGATGGTGGCATCGGAAGACAGATAAGGCTCAAAGAGAAAGTCTTCTAAGAGCAACGAGCTAAGGAACCTTATTAGATTGAGCCAGTCCAATCACAACCTCCTCCACCTTGTAGATCAAATAGAATTTTTCGTCCTCCTGAAAGATACTTAGCCATTATTTCAGAAGATGTAGAAAAAATATTCCTCACGAAAATGGGGTTCATGGTGATGATCCTAAAATCTATGACGAGGCGATATTAGATATCAACTCTGAGAAATGGTTAGAGGCAATGAAGTTAGAGATTGACTCAATGCGATCGAACCAAGTCTGGACCTTTGTAGATCCACCTGAAGTCATTGTACCTATTGGATGTAAATGGCTCTACAAGAGAAAGATAGGTATAGATGGAAATGTGGAGACACTCAAGGCTAGGTTAGTGGCAAAAGAATATAGTTAGCATGAAGGCATTGACTATCAGGATACCTTCTTGCTAGTAGCCATGCTTAAATCCATTCATACACTGCTTGCTATTGCAGCCTATTTTGATTATGAAATATGATAGATGGAAGTAAAAATGATGTTTTTAAATTGATATCTTGAGTAAGATATCTATATGGAATAGCCGCTAGGTTTCACATCCAGTGATGTTGATCATAAGGTCTGCAAGCTGTAAAGATCCGTCTATGGACTTAAGCAAGCATCTTGGAGCTGGAATGCTCATTTTAATGATGTGATCAAATCATTTGGATTCATCAAAAATGAGGAGGAGCCCTGTGTGTTTAAAAAGGTCAATGGGAGTGCTATTATCTTCCTCGTACTGTACGTGGATGACATCCTTCTTATTGGGAATGATATTCTCATATTAACTACGATCAAAATATGGTGATCGAAAGAGTTCTCTATGAAAGATCTAGGAGAAGCATCCTTTATTCTAGGAATTAAGATCTATAGAGATAGACCAAATAGGATGTTGGGTCTCTCATAGAAGATATATATAAAGAAGGTGCTGAAGAGGTTCAGCATGGAAAACTCCAAGAGGGGATTGGTATCCTTCAGACATGATATTCATCTCTCCAAGAAGATGTGCCCTAGCACACCTAAGGAGATTGAATGCATGAGCAAGATCCCTTATGTTTCTACAATAGGAAGCCTTATATATGCCATATTATATACACGGCCTAATATAGCCCATGCTATGAGCGTCACAAGTAGGTATCAGTCGAATCCAGGTGAAGAGCACTGGACTTCTATGAAGTCTATCTTTAAGTACTTGAGAAGGACTAAGGATATATTTTTGGTCTTTAGTAATGGAGAACTCCAGCTCTAAGGATATATAGACTCAGACTTTGTGTCTAATATAATTGAGAAAGTCGACATCTGATACTCTATTTGTGTGCAATGGTGATGCTGTCAGCTGGAAGAGTTTCAAACAAAGCATGATAGTGGATTCCACCATGGAAGCCGAGTACATCGCTGCATTAAAAGCTATAAAGGAGGCATTCTGGTACAAGAAGATCACCACAGAGCTTGAAGTGATGCCATTTGATGCCATTTCTTTGTACTGCAATAATAATGGCACCATAGCTTTAGCTAAGGAGCCAAGGTTTCACCAAAAATCCAAGCACATCGAGCGATGATTCCATCTCATCCACGATTACCTCGAGAAGGGTTACATCAAGGTTAAGAGAGTCGACTCCATGGACAACACAGTAGATCCACTAACGAAGCCTATAGGTGAGCAAAAGATCAAAGCCCATCTTGAGAAGATGGGACATAGATTTGTACCCAATTGGCTTTAGGATAAGTGAGAGTTTGTTAGATGTGTACCCTAGAAGCTAGATTGGTTGACACTTGTGATACACTTCTAAAGATAATTTTATAATTTTGACTATAAATTAATAAAAAAATAATTTTATATCATAATATGTATTTAAAACTATCTGTGATACATCCTTTGAGTTAATAGTAATGATAATTCATGTTTTCAAGAGTTGAAAATTTAAGACGTGAATTTTCATAATTAAGTCACAAACTGCTTTCGATCGTAGGATCATCATGAGGATGGTGATCGATCTAGAAGGTTGGTATACGATCACTTTCTTAGGATAGATGAGTCTTGAGTCTACGATATGGAGACACTAGAGTGAGAGTATAGATACTCGTTAGAAAAGGAGGGCACCGAGCGTGATCACCTCGAGCAGTCATAAGGAAGTCTACCTTCTCGTCCATGACTGGCTCGATGCTGCAGTTGTGTGTCAAGTTCTTTGATCTAAGGTGCATCGATGGTTCACCTTGAGTGTGTTATATTTTGACTTCACCATAACTCGATCTTCTAGCCATTCAAAATCTTGAGGTATATATTGGCTATAGTATGTTCATTGTTGGAACTAAAGTGCACCTAGATGGGATCTATCAACCTCGATAGCAGAGTAGTCCTATGATGATCATGAGATCGAGTCCTTAAGATCATGGGCATAGTAGTGTGATATAATAGAAAAGAGTTTTCTATTAGGGTTTCACATCAGACTTAAATCGAATGATTCATTCATATGACAGATGTTGGGTTTTGACAAGTTTACCTTAAACCCTAATTCTGTTGGGACTCATGATAGTAGAATCAATTCACATAGATAGTTGCACCAAGAGATTTGCTTTCAATTTTAATAATTGCCACCATATGCTTCTAGGTGGCACTGATAGATTTTGGAAGCAATTAGAATGATTATGATGATTGATCATTCTTATTGTATGAATCAGAAAAATTCCGATCCATCGAAAGGTATTTCGATGATGTCAATGATAAAGATCATAACATATCTCATTACCATACAGAATTGAACCTAACTGGGTCACACATACAAGGGTTTGAATCTGATTATGATCAATTGGATAGAGTCAGTTCAATTGATTTGAATTAGATCCAATTATGTTCAAAGAAATAATGCTAGCACATGATTGAACCTAACATTCTTCTTTTATAGTCTTTCTGGTTCGTCTCAACCAAAACCCTGATCGAAACTTGTCTAGGTCAAAATAGGATTGTCTAAATTCATCAGATGATTTTATGACAACACCTACCATTTTTGGTCACTTGCCTTTTCTATCACACACTAGGGTCAAAGGTTGACCCTATTGTAAGAAAGAAGAGATCAGTGCAAGCCCCCTAGATATTTTTTAGGGGCATGCAACCACCACTTTCTGGTAGACATGGAGAGAACGCACATCTTTCTAGGTGTGTGCCCAAAGTGGATAGGTTTTGACTTGGTCAAATTTTGGATTTGACCAGTCTGAGAGTTTTGATAAAGATCAAACTCTAAGAGAGAAGGAAGAATCCATTGTGCACCAAATTTTTTTTCCTTCTCCCTGCCTATTTTGTACAGCCTTGTATGGAATATTTGGGGTAGCAAATCTAATGTGAGTTGGCATGAGAATTTGTCAAGAAATTAGAAACAAATCAAGTAGTTGGTTGCCTGATTGATTGGAACACTAAGGTGGTGCAGGGTTCTATTTAAGAGACCCAGTGCCCTAGGGGTTTCTAAGGATTATTGCTCCTCGGCCCAAAGCCCCTCTTACTACCATCCCTACTTTCTCCACACCCCTCCTCTTCTTCTTCTCCACACCCAAAGGTTAGGCCAAGGTCCTAAGAGAAGATCCAAAGGAATTGCTGCAAAGGTTTCGAGGAAAGAGACGACGTTCGTGAGACGAGCGCGCTGCCTTCATCAGTTGATTCGAAGGCTTTACAAATTAGATTTTGATCTAATTTTTGGCGATCAAATCCAGAAGGAGAGCACTCCAGATCTAGCCTAAGTGGACTTTGGTGGAGGCTAGGCATGTGCATGGATTAATCCAGAACCCCAAGCTTCCATAGATCATCGATAGGGTAATCGATTACCCAATCAGGTACAAAGTTCATATCTAATTTAATTCATAATTTTAGATTTAATATTATATCATTAAAATTAGATCGAAGAACTCTCTAATCTAATTAGACTCTATAAAAAAAATTTTAAAATATTTTCTATAAATATGATCAGATTAGACTGATCCTATGATGGAAAAAGTAGTTTTTCCTTTTGTTATCCCAAGCCTTGGGGCATCGAGGTGGAGATTGAAAGAGCAAAGGTGATTCTTCCAAGTCTTGGAAGATCATGAAGGAGTCAAGGTGGTGGCTTTTGGAGGCTTGGATAGGCTGGAGTTGTATCAACTGAGAAGAAGAGCTGATACACCGGCGAGATGGCTCCGATATAGATCAAGCCAGCTCGAGATGAGATCAAGCCGGCTCAGGCCGAAATTGAGCCGACTCTCTCAAATAAACAAAGATTGCATATTTGGAAACCTATGGCTTGATAGGTGATCGAGCCAGCTTGAGTGTTCGTCGAGCTGGCTCGAACAAGCAGATATATGAGCACGGATTTTATTTGTTTGGTCTTGGACTAGATCTAATCCAAGGGGTCTTAAGGCCTGAGTTGAGAGGTCTAAAGGTGGCTAACTTATGTATAAGACTAGATCTTTAGTCCTAGAGATGAGAGCATACAAATCATGGACTTGGGTGAGTGCTTTCTCGTATAAGTTAGCCTAGGAGAGTTTTTTAGGACTGAGTCATGATGACTCAGGATGTTTATATATACTTTGTATATGTAATATTTTTTGAAGAAGAGAATAAAAAGAATCTCTTTTCTCCCTAAAACTCTATTTCTCTCTCTCTGAATTTGTCATTCATCTCTTGGTGTCTATTCATCAGAGCTGCCGCCTCCTTCTAGTTAGAAGTTTTTGGTTGCTGGTTCCAGATCTTCTAATCTCCAATGAATTGATCCATTTACTTTGCACCTAGCCTTTTTCATGCCCAAGGATCTCTCTCTAATGTCTGGAATCTCTAAAAAAATTAGATCCAAAGACTCTTTAAATAGAGAGATAGGACAAATTCATTGTCTAGGTCAAATACCTAGTCAGGACTTGTCCAAATAAGGCAACATATGGGGTGCCCAACTCTTAAGCGCCCCATACTTTTTTTTGACTGTGGACCACTAGCAAATGTCGCACAAAATTTCCTCTTTTCCACCAAAAAATCTAGAGGAAATCTTGAAGGGTTGGCAGCAAGCATGGGTAGGAGTTTTGATTACTTAAAATTCTATTCCATAGGATTTAAATCAAAACCAACTCCTTGTTTGACCTGGTCCACAACCAATTTCTATGTAAGAAAGAAGGGAGAGCAAGGGGGCAGGCGTGAAGGCTAGGGCATGGAGATTTTTGTCGCCAAAACTCCTAAGAAATAGGGTGGAGGGCATTGGGACTAAGATGGTACAAGGATAGCGAGTCTGTCACATTAGGACTCCTATTTTGACTTGGTCCAGCATGGTCTTTGAACCAAATTAAATCAAATTTGATTCAACCCAATTAGAATGGATCTTAGTCCAACCAAAATCTTAATTAAATTAGATTTAATCCTAATTTAATTTTTAATTAAATTAGAGATTGAGTTGATATAAGTCCTAATTGAACTAGGACTTGTTCTTTCTTGCAATTAGCTTATCCAATAAATCAATTGAAATTGATCCAATCAAGATCAAACCAAATCTAATTAAATCAAATTTAATTAGACTTAATCTCAGCCCTCTGACTTAATCAAATTAAGCTAATTAACAATCTAATTGCTAATCGATCCTCGTATAATACTTGAATTAGGTTAAACATCAATCATATTGATTGTTTAACCCTAGAACGATTCATAATTATCAATCAACCATCCGATTAGATTGAGAACTTTTATGTGTGTGACCCTATAGGTTCAAACCTATGCAGGTAGTATCAAAATAAATTTTTGTACCAATCGAAGTGACCATCTAGCAATGATACCCGATGATCGAATAGGTCGAATGTGTAGAACAACATCCTTAGAATCCATGTAGATATAGTTTCCGTATAATTCATCCTTTTGACCAAAATGCTCGTAGGATACCTCATAGTTTAACTATCAACCCTGATTATGTCATCCATATTGTATCTCAAAATACGAAATCCATCTCATGGATTTTCCTGACCAAGGTTTTGCTATATTGAAATACAGTGATGCATACTTTTCTAACTCTTGGAGTGGTCAATCCAATCTTAATCACTCACCAATTTTATGAGTACTTGACTGTGCTCAAAAACCTTTCAAAAATGAATTAGAAATTCAATTAGTCTAGTACTAAAATATAGTGAGTTGTTTGCAAGCTATTGTGGTGATCTCAGGTCTAAGGACACTTATATCTATACCCCATCAGAGCAATTCTCGACAGTAGAATGCTCTAGAGTTGGTCACGTTCAGTGATGATATACCTTTATATCTCACTTTTTTGTCATACTAGTATCTCCATACTTCTTGGTTAAGAGGACAACCAACCTATATGACATATAGTGACCTATGCTCGATAAATATTGTCGTCCTAAATAACAACATATCATTTGATCATAAACTATTTAAGGACTAATTGATAAATCCTCTCCTTATTGAAACTAAATAGTTCTAAAGACTTCATCAGAACAATGGAGTTCATTAGAAGAAGTAGACTTTATGATGAAAATATCAAAATATTTATTTTATTCATCAATAAATTAATTATAATTAAAAGATAGCTCAACGGTTAATAAGCTGACGATTGGCTTTATGATACATTTTTCAACAACTTTCACTTATCCTAAAGCCACTTGGCATAGTATCTAATATCTATCTTCGATTTGTGGTTGTTGAACTCCTTTATCTCCAGGGTTTTAGTGAAGGGATTGGCCAAATTTCTTTTTCGTCAGTCTTCTGATGGTAGACATCATCTCGATCCAAGATCTCTCGGATGAGATGGTAGCGGCACAGTATGTGCTTCATCCGCTAGTGTGGTTTTGGTTCCTTCGCCTGAGCAATGGCACCAGTGCTATCATAATAAAGCAAGATTGGACTATCAAGGGTGGGTACTACTCCAAGCTCGGTGATGAATTTTCTCAGCCACATAGTTTCTTTCACGGCATCTGATGCTGTGATGTACTCCGCTTCACAAACAGTCTACCATAATATGCTGCTTGAAATTCTTTCAGTAGATGGCTCCGCCATTTAGGATAAAGATATAACCCAACATGCTTCAGCTATTATCATGATCAGATTGAAAGCTGGAGTCAGTAAACCCTACAAGTTTTAGATCAGACTCATCATAAACCAACAATTGATTCTTAGTATTTCTTAAATACTTAAGGATGACTTTCATCATTTTCTAGTGGTTCTCTCCTAGATCAAATTAGTATCTACTCACTACTCCTAGTGAGTATGCCACATCTCATCTCGTACATATCATAGCGTACATGATAGATCCCACTACCGAATATGCTACTCTACTTATATGCTCTCTCTCTTTAACAGTTGTCGGATTATCCTTCTTAGAAAGAGAAATTCCATGGACCTATCAAAAGATAGTTCTTTTTGGAATTCTCGATGCTGAACCTCTTCATCACAATTTCTACATACGTGGACTGGGATAACCCAAGCATTCTCTTAGATCTATCTCTATAGATCTTTATTCCTAAAATGTAGCATGCTTCACCCAAGTTCTTTATGAAGAACTGAGATGGCAACCAAACTTTTATTTCTTGTAGTGCAGGGATATTATATTCAATTAAGAGAATATCATCCATATATAAGACAAGGAATACCACCACTGGATCATTTTTTTATTTCTAAATGCAAGGCTCTTCTCCATTCCTAATGAAGCCATAGTTTTGATCACCTTATCAAAATGCATGTTCCAACTCCGAGATGCATACTTCAATCCATAAATAGATCTCTAAAGCTTGCATATCTTGGACTCATCTGTGGATATGAATCCTTCAAGATGTATCATATACACCTCTTTAGTCAGCTCTCCATTAAGAAAAGCTATCTTCATATCCACCTACCAGATTTTATAATCCAGATGGACAGCTATCGCAAGCATTATTTGAATAAATTTGAGCATTCCCATAGGAAAGAACGTCTCATCATAGTTAATATCGTAACGTTGATGATACCCCTTGGCAATCAAATGAGCTTTATAGGTCTCCGCTTTTCCATCTACACCTCATTTTCTTTTGAAGACTCATTTACACCCAATGAGTTTAACCCCTTTAGATGGGTCCACCATTGTCCACACATTGTTGACCTTCATGGACTATATCTCGAATTTCATGTCCTCAAGCCATTTCTCGGAATCAGATCTCTATATTGCATCTATATAGGTGATCAAATCCTCATCATTCTCATCGAGTTTGATGGAATCTCCATCCTAAACTAAGAAACCATAGTATCTGTCTAGCTGACATGGTACTCTATCGGATCGCCTTAATAGTGTAGGAACATTGGACTCCAAATTTGATCTAATCATATTCGATTCAGGTTTAGCTACTGGTGTTGGTCTTTCTACCTATTGAACTCAATCAAGTTCAACCTTAGAAGCAACAGTTCCTTCACTAAAGATTGTCTTAAGACTGATGAATACCTTTTGTTCATCAGCATGGTAGAAAATTTATCTTTTGATCTATTTTGGATATTCTATGAATGTGCACTTGTCAAACCTAAGTCCAAGTTTATCTATGATTAATCGTTTCACATAAGCCAAGCACCCCCAGACCCTAAGGTATGAGAGTGCTGGCTTACACCCTATTCATATCTCATATGGAGTTTTAATTATAGACATATTTGGAACCCTATTTAACAGATAGCAAGCTGACTCGAGTGCATATCTCTAGAAGAATATCGACAAGCTGGCAAAGTCCATCATGGATCAGACCATGTCCAACAAAGTTCGATTCCTCCTTTCAGACACACCATTATGTTGTGGTATTCCTAGAGTCTATTGGTAAAGAATCCCATTCCCTCCTAGATATGTAAAAAATTTATCAGAAAGGTATTCCAATCCTCGATCAGATCGAATAGTTTTAATACTGTTCTCAGTTTATTTTTCTACTTTACTTCGAAATTGTTTGAACATTTTAAATGAATCCTACTTATATTTCATCAGATAGACATATCCATATCTAGACAGATCATCTGTAAAAGTAATGAAGTATAGATATCCACCTCTGGCACTAGTGCTCATAGGTCTACATACATCAGTAAATACTAGATCTAAGAGCTCAGTGGCTCTTTCACCTTTTTAAGTAAAAGATAACTTAGTCATTTTTTTAAGAAGATAAGATTTATAAATTGGAAGTGATTCACAATCACTGACTTTGAGGATTTCCTCTTGAGTCCACCTATTTATCCTATTTTTCTTGATGTGACCAAGCCTATAGTGCCATAACTAGATATCAAACACACAATCTAATCTTGGGTGCTTGCCAGTGGAGTAGACTACATTAATAAGTTGTGATAATATATATACATCATTATTTAAATGTCTAGATAATATAGTAATACCATTCATAATGACATTACAAAATTCTTTTTGATTGAAATCTCATAATTTTCTTTGGCCAAAAGGCCTACAAAAATAACATTAAAAAAAAAACTAGGACAAAAATGACAATCATTAAGAATAATAGTATGAAACTCAAATACAAGCTGTAAGCTTCCTAATGCTAGAACTAAAATGAGTCTTTCATCTCCAACACTCAGGAATCTTTCATTTTACTTGAATCTCCTACTAACCTACAACCCCTACAATGAATTACAAATATGGTAATGACCATCAGTATCCAATACCTAGTCAGGAATATCACATAAAAAAATTGCAAGAAGTTATTATATAAATACCTTGCCCAGCAACAGCTTGCTACTTTCTTGGCCAGTTTGGATCCAAGGAGGCAATATACTGAGGGTAGTTTCTCTTCCAGTGCTCCTACTTCTTACAGAAGAAGCACTTAGCTTGACTCTTATCGGGCTTTATCTTCTTGGTCTGGCCCTACATAGATGTCTCAGCCTAAACTTTTACCTTCTTGGACTTCTTCTTGTTTTTCTTCTATTTCATAAAGGATCAAGAACTAGAAGATGAACCTTCCACTAAGTTCACCGACTTCTTGTAGAGCTGGTGATCCTTCTCAAAGTTTTGAAGTAACTCTAGTAACCCATGGTAGTTAACTTTAGGCTTTGTCATTCTATAACGAGTAAGGAATGGAAGATAAGACTTGGGCAATGAGTTCAATATTGCATCTTTCCCTAGCTGCTCATGAAAGAGAAAGTTGAGCTTGCTCAAACACTCCATCAGCTTGATTATGTATAGTACATAATTAGTGACTGAAACTCCATCCCTCATTCTGGCTTTGAAGATGGCACAAATAGTCTTATGCCTCTTAACATCATCGGATATGCCAAAAGTCTCCTCCAATACTTAAAGTATGTCTTTTGGCTGAGCTATTCGAACATGCGACCGAAATCATTGCTCATAGCCGCTAGCATAATACAGCATACCATGGTTCGATCACTAAACTACTTCTGGTAAGTATCTCTGATAGGCCCACGTGCATTTGCAGCTGGCTCCTCAGGTGCTGAATCTGTCAACACGAATAAGATCCATTCATGCTCCAGGATAATCTTTAACTTATGGTACTAGCTACTGAAGTTGGGTCCCATCAACATATCATTGTCTAATAATGATTGGAGCAAAAATGAAGTGACATATTTGCACAAAAGAAAAATCAAAATCTAGTTAGTAATTGATTCATTAAATCTAACGATTTGGACTTTAATCAAAAGGTTCTTTCACTATTTTATTCGAATTGGTAGCCTCTACCTCTAATTCAAAAAATTATCCTAATTTCTTAGTAGGTACCAGAATCCACAAAGACTGCGCACAAGCCCAACTTTGGTTGGTCAACCCATTTACATCTAAGGATAGGTTCAAAATTAATTATTTCTTTAAATAATTTTTGATAATTTAATTTTGCTCCAGTCCCTAATCAGTAGGCTTTGGCCTCCACTGAAAAGGTCCGATTAGGTCCAACCATTAACATGACCATACTTGGTCCAACTAACCAATGAATGATTAAGGCCAACTTTGATTGGTCAACCTAACCACCATTTAGAAAGACGTGTTCAAGAAGTCATATTATGAATGATAATTTCACTAGTCGGTAAGCACTAGGCCTTTAGGCCTCTAATGATTATCCAACTAATGGACTCATTATCCTCCACATAATGGGAGGCTTTGATCTAGTTATCACCATAACTATTTCATTTTTAGAGATCTAATAATTTTAGAAAATTTAATTGATTTGATTTAAAGAAAAAAAAATATCAGATGAACTAGCTTGTCATGATCCTCCCATTGGCTTCACCATGTCAGATTAAGGGAGACCATTATTAGCCTAGTTTAGGAGCACCTAAATCAATCACACTGATTTATCTAGCCAACATGAGTCAGCTTGAATTGTCAAGTAATATGATCAAAACATAATTTTACAAAGAAAGCTGGGTAAGTGAGATCGATGGGAAGGTCTACCAAAGCTTGCCTTAGACACCATCAGAAGTGACCAGGTAAGCGGGTTATCAATTAAAAACCATTGGTCTAGATTGCTAGACTTACCTTAGATACCAACTGGTTAATTAGTTTCAATTGGATCAACCTAACAGTTTGTGCTAGACTGCATAATCAAGAATCAAGTCCATCTTAGTTCTCAATAAAGACATGGACTTGACTAACTACAACTATTGTAATTTATCTAAAGAATCCTTGACCTAATCTAAGACAACTATTTATTAGATTTAGTCAATTCTCTAATTAAGTCCATTCTTTAATCTAACCTTAGGTCTAACCCAATTAATGGACCTAATTTTCACTAACCCATTAACCCATTGTGTTATGATTTATGTCTTAGGATCTTCAATTCATAATCCTAGATCTTAATCAAAACAACTCTTTATTCTTAATTAAGTTTTAGACTGAGGATTGGGATTCGATATTTCAAAAATAATTTTTATATTTGTAAAATACTTTTATAATATGATTCTACTAACCATTTGTATGTTTGATTCATAATCAATATGCAAATAAAATAGACATGAAACTACTTTGGATCTAATCTAAACAAGTCCATGTAATTGAAATTGTTTTAATTCTAATCAATCATAAATCAACTTAGATCGAATCTAATACATTTATGATGATAAAAATTATATTAAAATACTTTTAATCAGATCATAAAATCTCTTCATCTAATCTAATATTTTATGACCATGATTTTAGGTCAGCATGTATTAGGACAATCTCTCAACTGTAAGAAATAAGCCTTACAGCAGGACTATCTTATAATCAGTCCGTGCAATCTAAAATATTTATTTTTAGATTTAAATAAGTTTAAATCTAATAAATAATAAATTAATCTAGATCATATCTAATGAATTTATGATTTACATTAGATCTACATGAACTAGGACAACCTCTCCACTATAAATGGTAAACCTCACAGTAGGACAAGCTTATAATCATTTCGTGTGATCTAATTCTTTTAATTTTAGATTTAAAATCAGATTATAAATTAGATATAATCTAAAAAATAATCCAAACATACATCATAAATTATGTAATAAACAACATGGCTCTAATACCAATTCAAGGAAACTAATCTAGGATTTCATGATTAGATTTTGAAACTTTTTCAAATCTACAAAGCGAAAGAGATGAATTAATCATATTAATTCATATATATATAAGAGAAATCCCTAGATCTAAGATTGTATTACATGATTTAAGTATGTCATTAAATTAGAAATTAAAAGATGAGAAATACTTATGTTGATCATATCAATATCAGATCTATTCTAGATCGAATCTAGATAACACAAAGAAGATCGTATCATGTTTACCTTTGCAAGTTAGACTCTCTAGCTCGCTGATCTAGGGTTGAGGTTTCTTCTCTGAGCCACACATGTGTTCATCCTCTACAAGATGTCCACACGAGCCCTTGATCGCTGATCAGAAGTTCGATGGCTAGAAATCAGCATAGTTTGCTAGTACTATGTTGATTCTTCTTCCACGGTCGATCTGGATCTTCCTTCTTCAAAATGTAGACTCTCTAATTTTTAGAAGTTGATGAAAAAGACTTGTGAAAGCTGAGACTCCTTCAAAGCTCACAAACAATGGAGGAATAGATGTAGAAGAAAACCCTAGAAGAAGACCATCTTCTTCTTCTTTGTTTCTCACACCAAGACATCTTGATTGGTGTCTCTACAAAATCCCATGCCCCAAGCTCTCTACACCCAGCCTTTCCCATGCCTAAGGAGCTCTCTATAATGTCTAGAATCTCTAAAAAAAATTAGGTCCAAAGATTCTTTAAATAGAGAGATAGGATAAAGTCCTTGTCTAGGTCAAATACCTAGTCAGGACTTGTCCAAATAAGGCAACATATGGGGCGCCCAACTCTTGGGCACCCTATCCTTTTCTTTTTCTATGGACCACCAGCAAATGTTGCACAAAATTCCCTCTTTTCCACCAAAAAATCTAGAGGAAATCTGGAAGGGTTGGTGGCAAGCATGGGTAGGAGTTTCGATTGCTTAAAATTTTATCTCATAGAATTTAAATCAAAACCAACTCCTTGTTTGACTTTGTCCACAACCAATTTCCATGTAAGAAAGACGGGAGAGCAAGGGGGAATGCATGAAGGCTGGGGCATGGAGACTTTTATCACCAAAACCCCTAAGAAATAGGGTGGGGCGCGTTGGGACTAAGGTGGCACAAGGATAGGGAGTCCTAGTCACACTAGGACTCCTATTTTGACTTTGTCCAATATGGTCTTTGAAACAAATTAAATCAAATTTAATTCAATCCAATTAGAATAGATCTTAATCCAATCAAGATCTTAATTAAATTAAATTAAATTATATTTAGTTTTAATTTAATTTTTAATTAAATTAGAAATTGGATTGATACAAGTCCTAATTGAACTAGGACTCATTCTTTCTTGCAATTAGCATATCCAATAAACTAATTGAACTTGATCCAATCAAGCCCAAACAAAATTCAATTAAATTATATTTAATTAGACTTAATAATAACTTTCTAGCATAATCAAATTAAGTCAATTAGCAGTCCATTGCTAATCGATCCTCCTATAATAATTAAATTAGGTTAAACATCAATCATATTGATTGTTTAACCCAAGAATGATTCTTAATCATCGATCAACCATCCGATCAGATCGAGAACTCTTACGTATGTGACCCCATAGGTTTGAACCTAAGTTGGTAGCATAGAAATAAATTACTATACTAATCAAAGTGACAATCTAGCAATGGTACCCGATGGTTGGATAGGTCAAATGTGTAGAACAACATTCTTAGAACCCATGTAGATATAGTTTTCATATAATTCAACCCTTTGACCAAAATGCTCGTAGGATACCTCATAGTTTAATTATCAATCCTGATTAGGTCATCCATATTGTATCTCAAAATATCAAATCCATCTCATGGATTATCTTGGCCAAGGTTTTGCTATATTGAAATACAGTGATGCTTTCTTTTCCAACTCTTGGAGTGGTCAATCCTATCTTGATCACTCACCGACTTCATAAGTACTTGACTATATCTAGAAATCTTTCATTACTAAATTAGAAATTTAGTTAGTCTAGTACTAAAGCACAGTGAGTTGCTTGCAAGCCACTATGATAATCTAAGGTCTAAGGGATACTTATATCTATATCCCATCAGAACAATTCTCGACAATAGATTGCTCTAGAGTTTGTCATGTTCGGTGATGATGTACCCTTACATCTCACTTGTATGCCATACCGATGTCTTTACACTTCTTGGTTAAGAGGACAACCAACCTATATGGCATTCAACGATCTATGCTCGATAAATACTGCCATCCTAAATAACAGCGTATCATTTGGTCGTGAACTATTTAAGGACTAATTGATAAATTTTCTCTTTATCGAAACCAAATAGTCCTAAGAATTTTATCATAATAATGAAGTTCATTAGATGATGTAGACTTTATGATGAAAATATTAAAATATTTATTTTATTTATTAATAAATTAATTTTAATTATAAGATTGCTTAACCATCAACAAGCTGATAATTGGCTTTGGGACATATTTTTCAATATCTCCTTAAAAAGAGATGCCCAATAACTAACTAAGACTTGGTCAAAAGACCCTCTAGAATTTTTATGTAAAAAATTCATGCCAAAAAGGAGAGCAATAGGTGTGTAAAATCCCAAAAAATCTGGCACACAAAAATAAGAAGGCATGGAGAAAAATTCCAAAAGATATAAGAAGAGTTTTAACAATTTAAAACTCTACCTTATCTTTTCTATGTTTGACTAATTCAAACATAATTCAAAAACCAATGGAATAGGAGGCATGGAGACCTTATTGGCATGAGAAATCTCATGTCAATAATAAAGAAAAATAGCATGGAGTTTTTCTTTCTTTGGTGCAAGGGAAGTGTGAGAGTCCCAGTCCAACTGGGACTCCTATTTTACTAGGTCAAAATCATTTTGAACCCAATTTTAAATCTTATTTAAACTAGATTAAATACAACCCAATTAAAGATGATCCTAGTGTAACTAGGAGCTCAATTAAATTGGATTTAATCAAATTTAAATTTGGTTTAAATCCTAACTCAATTAGGAAATAGGTGCATTCAAGTCCTAGTCTAATAAAAAATTATTTTTTCTTATAATTGGCTTATTCAATAAACCAATTGGACTTAATCCAATTAAGTCCAAACAAATTTTAATTGAATCTAATTTAATTAGACTCGATCCCAGTCTGATTGCTCAATCAAATTGAGCCAATTAGCAATCCAATTGCTAATCGATCCTCCTGCAATACTTGTACTTGATCGATCAATCACGTTGATGATTTGATCATTGAACGATTCTTAATTATCAATCAACCATAAAATCAAGTAACAACCTCTTATGTGTGTAACTCCATAGGTTTGAACTTAAGCCAATAGTATAGAAACCAATTTTTATACTAATCAAAATAATCATCTAGCAATGGTACCCGATGTCCTGATAGGTCTAACATATGCAAAGCAACATTCTTAGAATCCTAGTCTATGGTTATCGTATAATTCATTTCTTTGACCAATAATGCTTAGGATGATATCGAGTTAGCTATCGACACTCATACAAGTCATCCATATTGTGTTTCAAAATTTTGCAAATTCCGTGACTCCTTAAGAATATTTTTTAAGCCTAGGTTTTGCTAAATTGAAACACAATGAGACATTCACTTTCTGAAGTTAATCAGTAGTAGTCAATCCCATCTTGATTCACATGCCAACTCTACAAGTACTCAATTGCACCCAGAACCTTCCATTAATGTATTAGAAATATAGGTTGGTTGGCACCAAAGTATAGTAAGTTGCTTGCAAGTTATCGTGGTGATCTTAGATCGGAGGGATACTTTTATCCATTAGCCTTAGCTAGCTACTCTTGATAGTATAGTGCTACATTGATCACATTCACTATAGAGGTGCTCCAACATCCCATCTGCATGCCATACTAGTGTCTCCACAGTACTTGGTTATGAGGATAACCAACACATATGACATACAATGACTTACACTCGATAAGTTATCATCCTTATTAATAACTTATTATTGGTGTAGAATCTAGTTGACACTGAATTGAGTTGGAGTTAGAAAAGAAGAGGTCACCATCGATGACCTGCAAAATAAAATTCCATCCAAATTCGATGGTGGTGGCTCTAGCAGGATCATCTGACGATCAAGTCAGCTCTTCTGGCTAATAGAAATAGAGTGCTCAGGAAAGAACTCAATAGAGTTTTGGAAAGAAAAAGAGTTCTTAGAGAAAATATATCTAGAGGGTCCATTTTTATAGATGGAGCCTATAGCAGACTGATAGTGATAGCCATAGCCATCCGGTAGTGGACCGCTCGGAGCCACATGGAATTTATTTTGGAGAGAGGCACCATCTATAGCAGACTGATAGTGATAGCTGTAGCCATCCGGTAGTAGGCCGCTTGAGGCCATGCAGAATTTGTCATGGAGAGAGGTGTCATCTATAGCAAACTGATAGTAACGATCGTAACCATCCGATAGTGGGCCACTCGGAGCCACGTGGAGTTTGTTATGGAGAGAGATGTCCATTGTTATGATGTGCCCATTCGTCGAGATTTAATAGTCAAAGTTCGAAGAAAGCTGGCATTGGTTGGCGAAGAGCTTTGACATACATCAATTTCAGAGAAGTTTGGACTCCTAAAGGTAATACGGCTAGAGGGGACCATCCAAGAGGAATGTTTGTTGAAATCTGAAAGTAATCCACTGGAGGAATTCGGATGAAGTTCGACTGATGGAGAAGTCCAGAAGGAGTTCGACTGATGGAGAAGTTCGGAAGGAGTCCGACTGATGGAGAAGTTCAATTGAAGGAGAAGTCTAGGAGAAGTTTAGTTGAAAGATAAGTTCAGAAGGAGTTTGGCCACTGAAGAAGTTTGGGAGGGGTTCGGCCGCTAGAGGAGTTCGACTGCTGAAGGAGTCTGGGAGGGATTTGACCGCTAGAGGAGTTCGACTGCTGAAGGAGTCCGAAAGGGGTTCGATCATTAGAGAAAGAATTCTCGATCGAAGCTCTTCTGTGATTACCAATTATATTAGGCTAAATATCAGACTGAACTTTGGTGGGAGCGGGGTTTATCCCCAACACTAGTCCCCCCACTTTTGAGTTCGAAATTCGAAGGAAGGAAGTACAAAAAAGATGACTACCGAAGTTTTCTTTCGGGCTCTGCATCCATTGAGGTTGAAGCCTGGGGGAGATCTTATCTTCTGTTGAAGTTGAAGCTCGAAAAAGATCTTATCTTCTATTAAAGTTGAAGCTCGAAAGAGATCTTATCTCCCATGGAGGTTGAGAGAGATCTTATCTTCTTTTGAAGTTGAAGCTTGGGGGAGATCTTATCTCCAATCGAGGTTGAAGCTGAAACTCGGAAGAGATCTTATCTCTCATGGAGGTTGAGAGAGATCTTATCTTCTTTTGAAGTTGAAGCTCAAGGGAGATCTTATCTCCAGCCGAGGTTAAAGTTGAAGCTCGGAAGAGATCTTATCTCCCATGGAGGTTGAGAGAGATCTTATCTTCTTTTGAAGTTGAAGCTCGCAGGAGATCTTATCTCTACCCAAGGTTGAAGGAGATCTTATCTCCTGTTGAAGTTGAAGCTCGAGGGAGATCTTATCTTCCATTGTGGTTGAGGGAGATCTTATCTTCTTTTGAAGTTGAAGCTCGGAAGAGATCTTATCTCTAGCCGAGGTTGAAGGAGATCTTATCTCCTATTGAAGTTAAAGCTCGGGGGAGAATTCTGATCCTGGGTTCGAAATTTGAAGAAAGGGATTAAAAAAGGCGACGATCGATGTCCAATCTCGGATTCCTATGCTTGTTGCTTGTTGCGGATGCTGAGCTCGTTGTGGACGTCGAGCCTATTTTGGACATTGAACTAGGACCTCTCTTACAAACTAGGATAAGGTTCTACCTTTTGCATTTGACGTAGTCAGGTTGTCATAGAAAAATTTGTTTTAGGATTCTCCATCAAGCTTTTTCCTTCTCCATGTCTTTGGTTTACGAGGTTCTCACTTTTGCTCATATTAGGATGAGGTTCTCCTCACGTTCCTAATAGGCTATAAGGGCACATTAGGGCCATTGTCGGGGCCTCTCCTCTCATCTCATCTAAAATGAACGAGACCTTCAACATTGCTCATGTTAGGATGAGGTTCTCCTTCTCTTCCTAATGGGCTATTGGGACACATTAGGGTCGTTGTCAGGGCCTCTCTTCTCATCTCGTCTAAAATGAACGAGGTCTTCAACCTTGATCACGTTAGAATGAGGTTCTCCTCCTATTCCTAATAGGCTATAGGGGCACATTAGGACCATTATCGGGGCCGTTCCTCTTACCTCATCTAAAATGAATGAAGCCTTCGACTTCGCTCACATTAGGATGAGGTTGTCCTCCTGTTCTTGAAAGAAAAATTCAGATTTTTCGAATTAGGTTCGTTCAGACCTGATTAGATCAAGAGAGATATTTTAAAAATTTCTCTTTCTAATCTAGATCAAATCTAAGATATTTTAGATCTAATTTTATAGATTTAACAAAATAAAATAAAAAAAAATTAAATCTGATTTAATTTATACCTTTTGTTGGGTATTCAGATTACCCTATGATGATCCTACTGGTTGCCTGAGGTTCTGGATCTAGCCACGCAAGTGCCTGGCCTCAACCGGTATCCACTTGGGCTAGATCTAGAGATCTTTTTCTTTTTTATCACCTCTCCAAATATCAGAACTGGATCTAATTTGGAGGATCTTCAAAACTCCTTTTGAAGATTTGTAATCGTCTCTTATAGCAATGCTGCCTTCTTTCTTTCTCGTCATCTTTTTCTTGCCTGGATTGCACCAAATTGGAGCCCAAATCTCCTTGGGCATGAAGAAAAGAGAGAAGACTAGAAGATGGCATGGAGGAGGGAGAGGGGCAGCCTTATGGCATGGGCTATGGGTGATCTTCTTAAAAGCTACGCACAGATAGGATTTATATAGACCCTACTGCGCCATGCAGTGCCACATCATCCCGACCAATCACGTTGCTTCATGCAATCAGATCTAAATCTAATTAATAGAATGACATCACCTAATCCAATCAGATGAGAGCCCCCTTAAATCAACCTTAGGTGGCGCCAAGACTGGTCAAAGAAGAGTCCCTTGGTGCCTCCTAAGTTGATTCTAAGAAGCAACCTGGAGTCCCATCTGTGTGGGACTCCAGGCATCCCTATCATTAGGTGCTTGCATCCCTAGGCATGCACCCCCTCCTTTTCATTTTCTAGTAAGGGGACAAGCCCCTATCTACTCTCATATGGGTGCACGACAAATGGGCAGATGTCTAGGTATCAAAGGTCAACGTTTGACCAAAGTCAAAAGACAAGAATTGGCAGGTGACGGAAAATGGTAGGTGTTGTCTCCAATTTATCTCATAAATTAAGACAACCCTTTTCTGACTTGGACAAGCTCTAGTCAGACTAAGTAAAGGTACCTGAGTGTGCACAAACACATTTAGCTATATTGAGATAACTTTTAATAATAGTAGAAGGAGAACATTAGGCTCAATCATGTGCTAGCATGATTTTCTTGAACCTGATTTAATCTAATTCAAATCAATTAAACTAAGTTAGTCCAATTGATAATATCCAGATCCAAACCCTTGTTTGTGTGACCTAGTTAGGTTCAGTTCTGCATGTTAATGGGATATGTTGTGATCTCTATCATTGACATTATCAAAACACCTTTCGATGGATCAGAGCTCTTCTGATTTAGACAACTAGAATGATCGATCATCTAAATCATTCTAATTGCTCCCAAAATCCATCAGTGACACCTAGCAGTATGTGGTGGCAATCCATCAAAATTGAAAATGAATCTCTCGGTGTAGCTACCTGTGTGATTAAGTTCTTCTATCTTGAGCCCCGATCAGATTAGGGTTAAGGTGAACTCGTCAAACCCTAATTTCTGTCATATGATTTAATCATTTAATTCAAGTTCGATGTGAAAACCTTAATAGAAACTCTTTCTATTATTTTATTCTACCATGGCTATGGGCTTATGGACTTGATTCTTATGATCATCATAGTGATGCTCCTCATCAACCGAGGTAGATAGATTCCCTCTTGGTGCAATTCAGTTCCTACAATGAACATACTATAGCCAACATACACCTTAGGATTCCGAATGGCTAGGAAATCGAGTCATGGTGTAGTCAAACTATAACACCCTCAAGGTGAACTGTCGATGCACCTCAGATCAAAGAACTAGACACATCACTGCAGCTTCGAGCCAGTCATCGATGAGAAGGTAGACTTCCTTATAACTGCTCGAGGTGGTCATGCTCAGTGCCCTCGTTCTCTAATAAGTACCTATACTCTCGCTCTGGTGTCTCTACACTGTAGACTCAAGATTCATCTACTATAAAAAAGCGATTGTACACCAACCTTTCGGATCAATCACTATCCTTATGATGATTCTATGATCGAGAGCATTTTATGAGTTAATAACAAAAATTCATGTCTTAAATTCTCAACTCTTGAAAATATGAATTATCATTACCATTAACTCAAGGGATGTATCACAAACACAAAATACTCATTTATGATATAAAAATAAGCCATTTTATTATTTATAGTCAAAATTATAATTTTGCCCCTTGAAGTATATTACAAGTGTTAGCCAATTCTAGCTTTTAGGGCACACATATCTAACAAACTTTCACTTGACCTAAAGCCAATTGGCTACAAATCTCAGTCCCTTCTTCTCGAGGTGGGCTTCGATCTTCGGCTAGCCCAACAACTTTATAAGTAGATCCGTCGCATTATCTACGGAGTTGACTCTCTTGATCTTGACGTAACTCTTCTCGAGGTAATCGTAGATAAGGTGGTATCGCCACTCGATGTGCTTAAATTTTTAGTGAGACCTTGGCTCCCTAGCAAAGGCTATGGCGCCATTGTTGATGCAGTATAGAGGAATGGCATCTGATGGCATCACTCCGATCTCTGTGGCAAACTTCTTGTACTAGAATGCCTCCTTCGCAGCTTCTGATACAGTGATGTATTCTACTTCTATGGTGGAATCTGCTATCACTATCTGCTTGGAACTCTTCTAACTGGTAGCACCACCATTACATACAACAAACTCCCAGATGTCGACTTTTGATCATCTACATTGGATATAAAGTCCGAGTCTGTATATCCCTGGACTTGGAGTTCTCCATTTCCAAAAACCAACAATATATCCTTAGTTCTTCTCAAGTACTTAAGGATACACATCACAAAAGTACAGTGTTCTTCACCTAGATTTGATTGATATCTGCTCGTGACACTCACAACATGGGCTATATCAGGTCGTGTACATGCATGGCATACATGAGGCTTCCTACTGCTGAAGCATAAGGGATTTTGCTCATGCGTTTTATTTTCTCAAGTGTGCTAGGCCACATCTTCTTGGAAAGATGAATGCCATGTCTAAAGGGTACCAAATTCCTCTTAAAATTTTTCATTCTAAATCTCTTTAGCACTTCCTCTATGTACATCTACTATGAAAGTCCTAGCATCCTATTTGGTCTATCTCTATAGACCTTAATTCCTAGAATAAAAGATGCTTCTCCTAGGTCCTTCATGGAGAATTCTTTAGATAACCATATTTTAACTATGGTCAATATGGAAATATCATTCCTAATAAGAAGGATATCATCCACGTATAGAACGAGGAAGACAATAATGCTTCCACTGACCTTTTTGAAGATACATGATTCTTCCTCATTCTTGATGAACCCAAATAATTTGATTATATCATTGAAATGAGTATTTCAACTCCGAGATGCTTGCTTAAGTCCATATATGAACCTTTGCAGCTTGCATACCTTATGATCAGCATCACTGGATGTGAAACCTAGCGGTTATTCTATATAGATATCTTCCTCAAGATATCTATTTAAGAATGCCATTTTCACATCCATTTGCCATATTTCATAATTTAAATAGGCTGCAACAGCAAGCAATGTGCAGATGGATTTAAGCATAGCTATTGGTGAAAAGATATCCTGATAGTCAATGCCTTCGCGTTGACTGTACTCTTTTACCACTAATCTAGCTTTGAATGTCTCCACATTCCCATCTGCCCCAATCTTTCTCTTGTAGATCTATTTACAGTCAATAGGTACTATACCTTCTGGTAGATCTACCAAGGTCCAGACTTGGTTTGAGTGCATTGAGTCAATTTCTGACTTCATTGTCTTTAACCATTTCTCGAAGTCAATATTCGATATCACATCATTATAGATTTTGGGATCACCAAGAATCCCATTAAATATGAAGAACATTTTCTCTATTTCCTCTAAAATAGTACCTAACTACCTCTTAGGAGAATGGAAAACCCTTTCCGATCTATGAGGTGGAGGAAGTGATTATATTGGCTCAACTTGATTTGATTCCATTTGGTCCTTAGCTCGTTGCTCTTGTGAGACTTTCTCATCGAGCTTGATCTGCTTTCCAATGCCGCTATCTTGAATAAACTATTTTTCAAGTAGATGGCATGTCAACTCACAATCACATTGTGATCTTCTAGAATGTAGAAATAATATCCTAATGACTCTTTAGGATATCCTATAAATCAAGCTCTAAAGAACCTAAAGTCTAACTTGTCTGCTTGTTGTCTTTTGACATGAGCCGGACAACCCCAAATTCTGAGATGACTCAAACTTGGTTTCTTACCATGCCATATCTCATACGGTGTAGTAGAAATAGTTTTAGAAGGAACCCTATTCAGTAAGTATATTGCAGTTAACAAACAATGTCCCCAAAGAAAATCAAGGAGGTCTGTGAAGCTAATCATGGATCGAACCATATCTAATAGGGTCTGATTCCTCCATTCTAAAATTTCATTGAATTGAGGTATTCCAAATGGAGTCTATTATGAGACTATGCCATTTTTTTGAGATAGTCTAGGAATTTTTGACTAAGGTATTCACCTCCTCGATCTGATCGAAAATCTTGATGGATTTTCTAGTTTGCTTTTCTACTTCATGTTTGAATTTCTTGAACTTTTCAAATGCTTCAGACTTGTATCTCATAAGATACACATATCCATACCTAGATAAATTATCGATAAAGATTATGAAGTAGACAAAGTTGCCTCTAATCGGTACATCAAATGGGCCGCACACATCAATATGTACTAGGGCAAAAAGATCCGTGGCACTTTCCCCATGTCTTACAAAAGGGAGCTTAGTCATTTTGCCATGAAGACAAGATTCATAAATTGGATATGACTCGTAAGTCAATGGATTCAATAGCTTGGTTTTTTTCAATTTGTTAACCCTATCTTCTACTATATGACCTAGTCTTAGGTGTCATAGATAGCTATCATTTGGGCTATCTCTAGATCATTTGATGGCATTCATATTTTGCTCGATATTAAAAATAGATACATCAATATGTAACTGGTAAAGAATGTTAATAAGAAAATCACTTACAATTTTATTTCTTCCATAAAGAATGTTATAATGATCCTTAAGAAAACTAATTGCATAGCCTTCTAGTGCTAGGCATGAAACAGAAATCAAATTCCTGCTTGCTGTAGGTACATAATAACACTCTTTTAAAACTTAGTTTAAACTAGATGATAGTCAAAGAGGGTATGTTCCCATGGCCATGGCAGCAACTCTTGCTCCATTTTTGATGCGTAGGATCATGTCACCATCCCTCAGCCTCCTGCTATCCTCAAGACCCTGCATAGAAGTGCACAAATGAGCACTAGAACCAGAGTCAAGCATCAAACTGGATGCAAAAGAAACTATAAGGTTAGACTCAATAATAAGCATACCTCTACAAGGACCTGCCTTTTTCTTATTCTTTAGGGTTGCTAGATAAATAGAGCAGTTTTGCTTTCAGTGGTCGTCATTATTGCAATGAAAATATTTTTCTTTGTCAGCGGCCTTCTTCTTCAACTCTGCTTTTTTCTTCTTTCCCCCTTCAACCTTCTGCTTTTTTATAGATTTCTTCTTCTTTTCAAAAGACTTTCTCTTGGAAGAAGTCCATGCCATAGTAAGCACTCAGCCTTTAGAACCTTTCATTAAAAGCTCAGCAGTAACCAGCATATTCATAAGCTCGGCCAGGGAATTTTGTAGTTCATGCATATGGTAGTTCATGATGAATTGCCCATATGCATCAATCAAGGATTGTAGAATTAAATCATTCTGCAGATCTAGGTCTAACTTCACTCCAAGCTTCTGAAGCTCTTCCAAGTCTTTAATCATCATCAAACAATGATCTTGGACTGACTGCCCATCATGCATTTTAGCCTTGAATAGTCGTTTGTGACTTGATACATGGCTACACGACTCTGCTCACCAAACATCTCTTATAAGTGAGCCAACATTTGGCGGACAGTCCAGATATCTTCATGTTGGCACTAAAGCTCATCAGACATGCAGCCCAACATGTAGTATCTTGCCTTGATATCTTCGTCCGTCCACTTTTCAAGAGATGCTCTCTGTTCAATGGATGGACGAGCTGGTAAGGTGGGAGGATCCTAGTCTAAAACATGAGTTAACTTCTCAGAACCCAAAATGATTTTGATGTTCCAGAGCCAATCCTTGTAATTGGGTTTGGTCAATCTATGGGTGTCTAGGATACGTGCTAGTCGGTTGGACGCAGACATTTTCATGTAGAGAGTCAAAGTTTCTAGTTAGATATTATAATTAAGACTTGATCAATTTATTTAAAAATTTTATTTTTAAATAAATTAGCTTTCAATATTTTCTCAGATCCCTACACTCCTTCTATAAAGATGTAAAAATCTCCATGATTAATGATTTCTAGTGGATGGTGCAGTCCCACCAACTGTTCGTCACCTCACCTAACAGTTATTGATGATGGGTTAGCCAATAAGTGAACAACTCTTATTCAATTATTCTTTAATCATGGCACAGCCAAACTAGGTCTCTAATTCATGAATTTCACCATGCCTAGAATATTGATCCACTTCTTAGTTAAGTCAAACCCACCATTTGCACAGATTGGATTCATAATTGAGTCTCTCACCATATTCGAAATATTGAGTCCAATCCATCCTCCAGCCTGTAACATCCAATGCCTAATAGATATGATTGCATCTTTTTGGTGCAACTGAACCACTGTAACCAGTCGAGAATAATCAACCTCGAAAAGGGCCTGCACATTTACAATGGTGGAAGACCTTAGACTTAACCTTTTCTTAGGAAGATTTGGTTTAGATCTTATTAAACTAGACTTCACATAGTCATAACCATTACGACTAACCTAGTGGCATAGGTTAGCTCAAATTATTGACCACCTCAGATCAGGACTGAGCCAACAAATATGGCTAGGTAAGTGAGACCGATGGAAGGGATATGACATTAACTCGACAAGAATGCATTTGAGTCGAGTAGCTCCCAATTAAAAATCAGTGAGTCGTATCTGCCAGACTTATCTTAGACATCAAATTATTGAGCCAGAACCAATCGAGTTAGCCTACAATCTAGACTCTAACCATTGAGCCAAATTAGGTCCTAGCTTGACCGATCACTCATATGATTCGATCTTAATTCAAACTTAATCCTATTAGGCTGGTCAATTTTAAGCATTGTTGATCCCATCTAACCAACTCTTGATTCAATTTGATCAATCGCTTAGACCTAACTGAGCTTCCCAAGTTCTAACCTAATTTTATGAATATGTCTTAGATTTGAAATTTTTAATTTTAGACCTAACATATATTTTATAATCTTAATTTTTAATTAAGTTTAGGGTTCACAAATAAAATATATAAATAAAATCCTAGGGTTTTAGGCTCTAGGGTTTTGCAGAAAATAAGTTCTTGATTTTTGATTAAGGACGAATACGCAACACCCCTACACATCATAAGAACATCCCATCGAATGGGAGGAGAGGACATTTACACCCTACTTTATTCTTATGACCGGACGGCCAAGAAGAACGCCTTAATCAAAAATATAAGACTACAAAACTAGTTACATCTACATCATATACCTCATATAAAAATTGATCTAACTTTAAACATGTTTTGCATACATCTCATGTATCATATCATGCATATTTTCAGATCTAGATTATCTCATAATTATCTAAAAAATTAGATTTAAATTGATCACATCAAAATAAATTTTAATCTAGAAAATTATGTAGAACTATTCTACAACTAGTATAAAATGCATTCATCATATCTCATATGATCTAAAAATTAAATAATTTTATTTACTATTTTTTAGATCTTATTATAATATTTATAATATTAAAAAATAGTAAATAAATAAATTTAAAATCATAAATTAATTAAATTAAATTATGAACATGCAAGACTATGTATAGAATAATTCTATTTTACAGCTAGTCATGCATCTTATAAAACTTGGATCTAAATTATTTAATTTTAATTTTTTTAATTTTAGATCTAATCACATCTCATGTGATATCTAAATTTATCTAATTATTAGATCAAAAATAAATTTAAATCAAATCTAAATAATTTATTGGAATCTAGCTTTGATAATAGTTGAAGGAAAAATTTAGATTTTCCTAGTTAGGTTCGTTCAGATCTGATTGGATCAAGAGAGATATTTCAAAAATTTCTATTTTAAATCTAGATCAAATCTAAGATATTTTAAATTTAGTTTTATACATCTAATAAAATAAAATAAAAAAATTAAATTTAATTTAATTTGTACCTTTTGTTGAGTAATCAGATTATCCTATGATGATCCTGCTAATTGCTTGAAGTTCTAGATCTAGCCATGCAAGTGCCTGGCCTCTACCAGTATCCACTTAGACTGGATCTGAAGATCTTCTTCTTTTTTATCACCTCTCCAAATATCAGATCTGGATCTGATTTGGAGGATCTTCAAAACTTCTTTTGAAGATCTAGAATCGTCTCTTGCAGCAGTGCTGCCTTCTTTCTTTCTCATCATCTTTTTCTTGTCTAGATCGCATCGAATTGGAGCCCAAATATCCTTGGGCATGAAGAGGAGAGAGAGGACCAGAAGATGGCCTAGAGGAGGGAAAGGGGCAGCCTTGTGGCATGGGCTATGGGTGACCTTCTTAAAAGCTAGGCACAGATAGGGTTTATATAGACCCTACTGCGCCATGCAGTGCCACAACATCCCAGCCAATCACATTGCTTCATGCAATCAGATCTAAATCTGATTGATGGAATGACATCACCTGATCCAATCAGATGAGTGGCCCCTCAAATCATCCTTAGGTGGTGCCAAGGCTGGTCAAAGAAGAGTCCCTTGGCGCCTCCTAAGTTGATTCCAAGAAGCAACCTGGAGTCCCATCTATATAGGACTCCAGACATCCCTATCATTGAGCACATGCCTCCCTAAGCATGCACCCCCTTCTTTCCATTTTCTAGCAAGGGGACAACCTTCTATCTGCTCTCCTATGGGTGCATGATACATGAGCAGATGTCTAAGTATCAAAGGTCAACATTTCACGAAAGTCAAAAGACAAGAATTGGTAAGTGACGGAAAATGGTAGGTGTTGTCTCTAATTTATCTCATAAATTAAGGCAACCCTTTTCTAACCTAGACAAGCTCCACTTAGATCAAGTAAAGGTACCTGAGTGAGCACAAACATATTTGGCTTAATCGATATAACTTTTAATGATAGTAGAAGGAGAACATTAAGCTCAATCATGTGCTAGCATGATTTCTTTGAACCAAATTGAATCTAATTCAAATCAATTGAACTGAGTTAGTCCAATTGATGATATCTAGATCCTAACCCTTATTTATATGACCAAGTTAGATTAAGTTCTATATGGTAATGGGATATGTCATGATCTCTATCATCAACATCATTGAAACACCTTCTGATGGATCAGAACTCTTCTGATTTAGACAACTAGAATGATCGATCATCTAAATCATTCTAATTGCTTCCAAAATCCATCAGTGACACCCAGTAGTATATGGTGGCAATCCATCAAAACTGAAAATAAACCTCTCAATGCAGCTACCTGTGTGATTAAGTTCTTCTATCTTAAGCCTCGATCAAATTAGGGTTATGGCGAACTCGTCAAATCCTAATTTCTATCTTATGATTTAATCATTTGATTCAAGTCCGATGTGAAAACCTTAATAGAAACTCTTTTTATTATTTCACTCTATCATGGCCATGGGCTTATGGACTTGATTCTCATGATCATCATAGGGCTGCTCCTCATCTATCGAGGTAGATAGATTCCCTCTTGGTGCAATCCAATTCCTATAGTGAATATGCTGTAGCCAACATACACCTCAAAATTCTGAATGGCTAGGAGATCGAGTCATAGTGTAGTTAAACTATAACACCCTCAAGGTGAACTGTTAATGCACCTCAGGTCAAAGAACCAGACACACCACTGTAGCTTCGAACTAGTCATCGACGAGAAGGTAGACTTTCTTATGACTGCTCGAGGTTGTCATGCTCAGTGCCCTCGTTCTCCAACGAGTACCTGTACTCTTGCTTCAGTATCTCTACATCGTAGACTCAAGGCTCATCTGTTATAAAAAAGTGATTGTACACCAACCTTTCAGATCAATCACCATCCTCATGATGATCCTACAGTCGAAAGCATTTTATGAGTTAATAACAAAAATTTATCTTAAATTTTTAACTCTTGAAAATATGAATTATCATTATCATTAACTCAAGGGATGTATCACAGATACTAAATATACATTTATGATATAAAAATAACCTATTTTATTATTTATAGTCAAAATTATAATTTTGCCTCTAAAAGGGTATTACAAGTGTCAGCCAATTCTGGCTTCTAGGGCACACATATCTAATAGTTTCTAACGAGCTGTAGGGGCACATTAAAGTCATTGTCAGAGCCTCTCTACTCTCACCTTGTCCAAAATGAACGAGGCCTTCAACTTTGCTCATGTTCGGATAAGGTTCTTCTCCTATTCCTAATGGGCTGTAGAGGCACATTAGGGCCATTGTCAGGGCCTCTCCTCTTACCTTGTCTGAAATGAACGAGGACTTCAACTTTGCTCATGTTAGGATGAGGTTCTTCTCCTATTTCTAACAGACTATAGAAGCACATTAGGGCCATTATTGGGGCCTCTTCTCTCACCTCATCTGAAATGAACAAGATCTTCAACTTTGCTCATACTAGGACGAGATTCTCCTCCTGTTCCTATCATGGCAATAAGGGTGCAAATGGGCCATTGAATGGGCCTCCCTTCTCCTTCTATTTTAAATAATCAGAGGTCTTCAACTTGCTCATATTAGGATGAGGTTCTCCTCCTGTCCCTATCATGACAATAGAGGCACAAATGGATCATTGAATGGGCTTCTCCCCTCCTATCTTAAATAACCGAAGGTCTTCACTTGCTCATGTTAGGATGAGGTTCTCCTTCTATCCCTATCATGGCAACAGGAGCACAAATGAGCCATTGAATGGGCCTCTCCCCTTCTTCTATCTTAAATAATCAGAGGTCTTCGACTTGCTCACGTTAGGATGAGGTTCTCCTCCTATTCCTAACATGGCACTAGAGGCACAGATGGGCCATTAAATGGCCTCTCCCTCCTCCTGTCTTAAATAAGCAAAGGTCTTTGACTTGCTAATGTTAGGATGAGGTTCTCCCCTCTGTCCCTATCATGGCAATAGGGGCACATAGGCCTTGAATGGGCCTCTCTCCTCCTTTGTCTTAAATAATCGGAGGTCTTCGACTTGCTCATGTAGGATAAGTTCTCCTTCTATTCCTAAATGGCACTAGGGGCAAAATGGGAGGTTTAATGGGTCTCTCCCTCCTTCTGTCATAAAAAAACTGAAGGTCTTCGACTTGCTTCATGGTTAGGGCGAGGTTCTCCTTCTATCCCTATCATCATTAGGGGCACAAATGATTCATTGAATGGGCCTCTCCCTTCTCTTGTCTTAAATAACGGAGGTTTCGACTTGCTTATTTTAGGATGAGTCTCCTCCAGTCCCTATCATGCAATAGGGGCACAAATGGACCATTGAATGGGCTCTCCTCCTCCTACTAAATAATCGAAGGTCTCGACTTGCTCATTTAGGCAGATCTCCTCTGTCCCTTCATGACAATAACACAAATGATCGTTGAATGGCTCTACCCTCCTCCTATCTTAAATAATTGGAGGTCTTCGACTGCTCATATTAGATGAGGTTCTTCTTCTGTTCTGACATGGCACTAGGGGCACAAATGGGCTGTTGAATAGGGCCTCTCCCTCCTCTATCTTAAATAACTAGAGTCTTCGACTTGCTCATTTAGGTGAGTTCTCTTCTATCCCTATCATCGTAATAGGGGCACAAATAGGCTATTGAATGAGCCACTCCCCTCGTCCTATCTTAAATAATCAAAAGTCTTCGACTTACTCATGTTAGGATGAGGTTCTCCTCCTATTCCTAACATGGCACTAAGGACACAGATGGGCCATTAAATGGGCCTCTCCCCTTCTTCTATCATAAATAACCAGAGGTCTTCGACTTGCTCATGTTAGGATGAGGTTCTCCTCCTATTCCTAACATGATCACTTTTGATTGTTTCTTCCTGTCATCACATAGTTTTTGCACCAAGAAACATTAATGTTAAGATAGAGGAGTTTTATTGAAGAAAAATTACTGATAGTACATTCTTAGATTTTCTAAATTCCATGGTCGTGGGAGCATTGTTCCTCCGAGCTCCTTTAGGCGATAAGCTTTGGGCCGGACGTCCTCCTCTATTTCATATGGGCCTTCCTAATTTGGGGTAAGCTTCCCCTGGCTCTGAGGTTGAGAGATGGTAGCTCATCGAAGCACTAAGTCTCCTAGAGATAGTGTTGGTGATGCAGAGAGGTGGCCGATCTCTTTGTTGTTCCTCCCTCCTTAGTGGTTTTGGTTGCGGTAGTGAAGAAAAATCCTAATTTTTTAGGGTCAGATTCCTTCAGATCTGATTGGATTGAGAGGCATATTTCAAAATTTTTTTTTTAGATCTTAATCAGATCTATCATTTCTTAGATCTGATTTTATGATTTGATAATCAAGAAAATTAAATTAAATCTAATCTAAATTAATTTTATCTTGATTCTAGGTGATCTGATTATCCGTTGATGATCGTGCTGAAGCCCTGAGGTTCTAGATCTTACCACGCAAGTGCCTGGCCTCTACCAATATCCAGTCGGGCTGGATATGGAGATCTTCTCATTCTCTTTCTTTTCTCCAAAAATTAGATCTGGATTTGATTTGGAGGATCTTCGAAACTCCTTTTGAAGATCTGCTATTGTCTCTACAATAGTGCGGCCTTCTTCCTTTCTCGTCAGCCTTTTCTTGCCTGAATCGCAGTAATCTGAAGGCCAACTATCCTTGGGCATGGAGAGGAGAGAGATGGCCTAAAGGTGGCATGGAGAAAAGAGAGGAATGGCCTTAGGGCATGGCTAAGAGAGAAGTCTATTAAAAGTGGGCGTAGATAGATCTTTATATAGATCCTGCTGCGCCATGCAGTGCCACATCACCCCGGTCAATCACGTTGCTTCATTTAATCAGATCTAAATCTGATTGGTGGGATGATATTATCTGATTCCTTAAGGGTCAATGTCTAATTGATTTTAAGAGTTAAGGTTTGGGTTAATGCAGGACGCTGGTTGGTTGTTTGTGGCCAGGAAGGGTGATCAAAATCCCTACCTTATTTTTTTAATGGTTATGCCTTAATTTAGTTTAATATAAAATATGCAAAGAAAAAAAATTTCAATCAAAGAGTTCTATGCAATTTAAACTAACTAATTAAATTCTAAAAAGGCTTACCTTGCCTCCAGAAATCACCAAAAAAAAAATAAAAAAAAAATAAAATTAATATGATGGATGCTCTAAACTGTTAAGGTTTCCTAATCTTATGATAAAATTTTTTAATTTAAAAAGCAAATATTAAAAATAAGAAAGAGATTTAGGGTTTAGGAATGATCTCACCCGAATAGGATTGAGAGTTTTATTCGTGCCTAATCTTCTTTCTTCGTTTTTATTTTTTTATTTTTATTTTTCTACAAAATAATAAGAAAAATAATAGTAGGTAGTGAAAACAAATCAACAGAAATAAGAAAATTTTAATTTTTTATGCCTCCCCGACAACGGTGCCAAAAATTGATAAGGACACGATGCTGTTGTTATGTACCGTGTTTATCAGTTTAAATCCGACTTTTTTTTTTTTAAATTATGAAGAGAGTAGTAAGTCGGGTCGAATCCATAGAGAGGCAATGATTTATTTCTAAAATCTTTAATTCTTTTATTATTATTATTATTTTATTTTTATTATTACAATTTTTTTTAAAGAAAAGGAAAGAAGAGTTTTTTAAAATTAAAAGTCGAAAAATAGATTAAAAAATAAAAGTAGAATTATGCAAAAATAAATTTGGTACTTAAGATCTACTTTTAGATCTTAGGAACTACTTGCCAATAAATTAAAAAGCAATAAAGAACAATTAATTTAAAGAGCTAGAATTGAAAAGAACAATGAAATTTCTTTATTAAATTTAAAACTCAAATGCAGAATTTAAATACAAGAAATTAAAAAAAAACTTAGAAGGAAGATTGCAAATCAGCGTAGGCGTGGAGATGGTGTAGAAGACCGGCTCTTCTTCTCAAAACTGCAGGCTTTGAAGCAACCTTTAACCCAAAGCTTGACTTCCATCCTGTTACCTTAGCTCTCTTCCACTCGATCTCCCCTTTCTTAGAGGCTTAGGATCCTTTTTTATAGAGCTAGGAGGGTTGGATATTTATTTCTAAGGCAATGTGGACTAATATCTTTTGTAATCGTCAAAATCTGAATAAAGTTTGAATAAAAACACTCTGATACGATTCTGGTAAGTCTGATGAAATCTGGCCAATTCAATAGAAATCCAATGATCCAAAAATCATCAAAAATGGATGTGTATCAGCCCAGATCAGTCGGATCAATTTCTGATCGTTGATCGCGCTTGATGGGAGGAAATTTCATGCTATTGATCATGTGCCTGAGAGTTGATCACCGTCGGAAGCCTTCTGGACGTTGGATCGAGGCTGGAATCGAGCGCATACCGTCTGATGGCGATCCGAGTGAAATCGATAATCGAAAGAATGCTGACCGTCCGATCTTGACTGCAAACACCACCACCACACGATCGCGCTTTACTGTGCCCATAGACCACGTGGACCGCCATATCTTGCACCACAACCAATCAGCGCCTTTTATTGACAGATGAAGACCAAAATGCCCTGTGAGCCGTAATGAATTTCTTGTAAATCCTTTAGGGGTCTAGGTCTACCACGTGGCGGGCTCTGATTTCGCTGGTGCTATTTGAGCTGGCGGTCTACACTGTGCTGTAGACCGACTGACGGCTTCTTGGGCTGAGTCGGCTAGCTTGGATGGCTTGGTGCGTCGCTTGGTCGGCTTGGCTCAACGCGTCTGGATGCGCCGGCTGCTGCGGTGTGGCGGCTTGAGCCGTTTGAGCCATATTTTTATTTTTATATATTTTTATTTTTATTTTATTTATTTTAATTTTATTTTATTTTATTTCTTTAGAAATTCATATCTTTTCCGTTTTAGCTCCGTTTTACTTAAAATTTATTTCATTATATCAAAAAAATGAGCTCTTTCCATTGATAATAAAATTTTATTTTTAATTTTTATTATTTTTTAATTAATTTTTTAATTAATGAAAATATGAATTTTCAAAATTATATATAAATTGATTATAATTCTAAAATTAATATAAATTAATTAATAAATTAATACTTTTATTGGTGAATTTATTATATATTATCAAGTGGCATAGGTTAGCTGGATTATTAACCATCTCAGATCAGAACTAAGTCAACAAACATGGCAAGTAGAGTGAGACCAATGGAAGGGATATGCCATAACCTCATAAGAAATGCATTTGAGCTGAGTAAATCCTAATTAAAAATCAGTCGATCGTATCTGCCAAACTTACCTTAGACACCAAATTTTGAGCTAGAACCAATCGGGTTAGCCTGCAATCCAGACTCTAGCCACTGAGCCCTAATTAGATCTTAGCTTGATCGATTACTCACATGACTTGATCATGACCCAGACTTAATCCTATTGGCTGGTCAATTTAAGCATTATTGATCCCATCTAACCAACTTCTTGATTCGATTTGAATCAACCGCTAGACCTATTGAGCTACCAAGCCCGAACCCAATTTTATGATATAGTGCTTAGATCTAAAAATTTTTAATTTTAGATCTAATATGTTTCATAATCTTAATTCTTAATTAAGTTTAAGATTCATAATAAAACATGTAAATAAGATCCTAGGATTTTAGGATCTAGGATTTTGCAGAAAGTAAGTTTTTAATTTTTTTATTAAGTGGAATGCGCAGCATCCCTACACATCATAAGAACATCCCATCGAATGAGAGAGGGTCTTTAAGCCCTACTTTGTTCTTATGACCAGACGGCCAAGGGGAACGCCTTAATGAAATACAACTAATCTACAAAAACTAATTTGGATCCTAGCATATATCTCATAATAAATTGATCTAATTAAAACATGTTTTGTATATATCATATATATCATGCATGCATGTTTTTCAGATCTAAATTATGTCATAATCATCTAAAAAAATAAATTTAAATTTGATCTCATCAATAAAATTTAATCTGGACCTATTTGTAGAACTATTCTACAACTAGTCTAAACATGCAACTATCATATCTCATATGATAAAATTAAATTTAATTTATTTCTATTTTTAGATATGATATAATATTTATAAGATCAAAAATAGCAAATAAATAGGTCTAAAAATTATTTTAATCAATTAAAAAATATGATTATACCTACACATAGAATACATTTTATTCCTAGTCTAGTTATGTCTCATACATATTAGGTCTAGATTAATTAATTTTTAATTTTTTATATTTTTTTATTTTTCTAATTTTAGATCTAATCATATCTCATGTGCTATTTGAAATCACTAATTTTATCGATTAAATTAGATCTAAATAAATTTAATAAGAACCTAGCTCTGATACCGTTAAAGGGGAATCCTGATTTTTTCAGGATCAGGTTCGTTCAAATCTTTCATCTTTTGAGGTATTGGATTTAACAGGACAGCACTTACATCCTCGGATAGCATAACTCTTTTGGTGGTTCGTGGCTCACGCTTTTGGGTGCAGAGTTCTTTAAGAAATTTAGCATAGGCTGGGACATGCTGAATTGCATCGAGGAGGGGTAAATTAATATGAACTTGTTTAAATAGTTCCATTAGCTCCTTGTTGCATGTTTCTTGCTTTTTGCGAGAAGAGCCTGCTTCTAAGGCCGAAGGGAACGGGGCTTTGGGTTTATATGTCTCAGCTAATTCATCTGTTCTCTTCTTTTCTTTATCTATCTTATCAGTCTTAAGCTCGGGTTCTTCTATATGATTATCCTCTTCTTCAAATTTCTCATCTTGGCTAACATCAGTATTGGCCTCTATCACCTGGTCTTGATATGGGTCCTTAAGAATCCTACCGCTTCTAAGTTCAGATATTGCTTTGGCATTTTCTAATTGGGGGTTCTTAGGTGGAATGTTAGATGGATGAGTAAATTCCAGGTGGTTGATAGACATTGGATGGATTATTTTTAGGATTTGCAATTGGTTGGCTTGGTAATTGACCTGGTTCTCTCCTCATGCTAGACTCAGCTAATTGTCCTATTTGAGCTTCTAGCCTGGCAATTGATTGTTGTTGACTCAGAATTAATTGTTGAAGTTGATTGAATTTATCATTGGCTAGATTGGTCTGTTGATGAGGAAGGTGGGTATGAGGGCCTGATTATAATACATTGGTTGAGAAGACTGACTAGGTTGTCCCTTATTATAGGCATAGTTCTGGTACTGGGGCCTATTTTGATAATTTTGAACTGGTGGGATTTGAGTCTGAGCCTGAGTCTGTTGTGGTTTCCAAGAGAAATTAGGATGGTTTCTCCAACCAGGATTATATGAATTTGAATATGGGTCATTAAGTGGTTTGGAGTAACCTTGAGCAGCTTGGACTTGTTCTTGGATAAGAGGTGGTAATTTATGCAGCCGTGGGACATTCGCTTACATGATGTGTTGGACTAGCACAAATAGAGCAAATCTCCTGATAATTAGAAGCTGATGTGTATTGTGTAGGAGATTGTTGACCTAGATTTAGGAATTGATCTAATTTCTGGGCAATAAGATCGACTTTATCTAATTTTTGTGCTATTATGTTCAAGTCTGTCTTAGAATTAAGTTCTGGAGTTTTGATCTCATAAATTCCTGCCCGTTTTTGTTGAGAAATTGATCTTTCATAAGAGGATAATGAAGCATGGTTAATAGAGTTTTCACTTAAGGTTTCAAATAAGGTATAAGCTTCATCCTCACTTTTGCTCATGAATGCACCTCCACAGGATGCATCAACCATCTGCTTATATTGATCTCCTAAACCTTCATAGAAAGCTTGTACAATTTGCCACTTAGATAGACCATGGTGTGGGCATTTTCTAAGAAGTTCCTTAAGTCTTTCCCATGATTCATGAATTTGTTCCCCTGGAAGCTGAGCAAATCCTGTGATGGCTCGCCTCATAGTATTGGTTCATCCTATGGGATAAAATTTCTTAAGGAATTCATGTTGCATCTCTGCCCATGTTTGAATTGTTCTTCCTAATGTGCCAAGCCAGTACTTGGCTTTATCTTTTAATGAGAAAGGGAACAAGGTCAGTCTAAGGGCATCATCAAAAAAATTTTGAATTTTTACCGTAGAGCAGATTTCTAAGAATTCATCCAGATGTTTGTAAGGGTCTTCATTAGCATTCCCATAAAAAGATGGGAGCATCTGGATTGTGGTCGACTTGATCTCATAGTGGCTAGTAGGGATATCAGGTATGTGGATGCAAGTCGATGGGTTGTAGGTGGAAGGAATAAAGTATTCCTTCATCTGCCTAGGTGGTTCTTCACGATTTCCAGCCATTTGATTATCTGGTCTTAAATGAATTAGTCTTTCAATTTCAGGATCTGGTTTAACTAGATCAGGTAAAAGTGATCTTCTACCATGCATGTACTAGTGCAATTTGATATATGGTTCAAGATATATATATTTTTATTATTAATTTTTTTTTAATAATTTTTTTTTATTATTTTTTTTTAAGAAAAGAAGAGAGAAAGAAAGAAGAGGAAAAATCCTAAGGAGTCTTAAATCTGGAGATGATAGAGAGGAGTTAATTTGTGGTTTATGTTAAATGTTATTTGGCAAACAAGTTAGGCAATCAATCCTGACTAAGAGTTATCCTAGATCTAGACAGCTCCTAACTGCCAAGATCACCTTCGAGCCCTTCAAATAGAGGATTAGCCAATCAACTGGCCAGGTAAGTGTAAAGTCGGTGGGAGTCCCCTCCGTTGCTTGCCTTAGACACCAATTATGCTTGGCCAGGTAAGCGAACGAAACCAATTAAGTAACCACCTTCCTTCGGGCCCAATCCATCCTGAACCACTTTCCTAGACACCAGTCAAATTGATTAACCCTAACTTGGTTCAACTCTTAGGATTTCTTATCCTATTGAGCTCGAATATCCTTAAGGGTCAATGTCTAATTGATTTTAAGAGTTAAGGTTTGGGTTAATGCAGGACGCTGGTTGGTTGTTTGTGGGCCAAGGAAGGGTGATCAAATCCCTACCTTATTTTTTTTAATGGGTTATGCCCTTAATTTAGTTTAATATAAAATATGCAAAAGAAAAAAAATTTCAATCAAAGAGTTCTATGCAATTTAAACTAACTAATTAAATTCTAAAAAGGCTTACCTTGCCTCCAGAAATCACCAAAAAAAAATAAAAAAAAAATAAAAATTAATATGATGGATGCTCTAAACTGTTAAGGTTTCTAATCTTATGATAAAATTTTTAATTTAATAAAGCAAATATTAAAAATAAGAAAAGAGATTTAGGGTTTAGGAATGATCTCACCGAATAGGATTGAGAGTTTTATTCGTGCCCTAATCTTTCTTGTTCTCTTTTTTTATTTTTATTTTTATTTTTCTACAAAATAAATAAGAAAAATAATTAGTAGGTAGTGAAAACAAATCAAAGAAATAAGAAAATTTTAATTTTTATGCCTCCCCGACAACGGTGCCAAAAACTTGATAGGAGCACGATGCTGTTGTTAAGTCACCGTGTTTATCAGTTTAAATCCGACTTTTTTTTTTTAAATTATGAAGAGAGTAGTAAGTCGGGTCGAATCCATAGAGAGGCAATGATTTATTTCTAAAATCTTTAATTCTTTTATTATTATTATTATTTTTATTTTTATTATTACAATTTTTTTTAAAGAAAAGGAAAGAAGAGTTTTTAAAAATTAAAGTCGAAAAATAGATTTAAAAATAAAAGTAGAATTATGCAAAAATAAATTTGGTACTAAGATCTACTTTTTAGATCTTAGGAACTACTTGCAATAAAATTAAAAAGCAATAAAGAACAATTAATTTAAAGAGCTAGAATTGAAAAGAACAATGAAACTTTCTTTATTAAATTTAAAACTCAAATGCAGAATTTAAATACAAGAAATTAAAAAAAACTTAGAAGGAGATTGCAAATCAGCGTAGGCGTGGAGATGGTGTAGAAGACCGGCTCTTCTTCTCAAAACTGCAGCTTTGAAGCAACCTTTAACCCAAAGCTTGACTTCCATCCTGTACCTTAGCTTCTCTTCCACTCGATCTCCCCTTTCTTAGAGGCTTAGGATCCTTTTTATAGAGCTAGGAGGGTTGGATATTTATTTCTAAAGGCAATGTGGGACTAATTACCTTTGTAATCGTCAAAATCTGAATAAAGTTTGAATAAAAACAACTCTGATACGATTCTGGTAAGTCTGATGAAATCTGGCCATTCAATAGAAATCCAATGATCCAAAAATCATCAAAAATGGATGTGTATCAGCCCAGATCAGGTCGGATCAATTTCTGATCGTTGGATCGCGCTTGATGGAGGAATTCATGCTATTGATCATGTGCCTGAGAGTTTGATCACCGTCGGAAGCCTTCTGGACCGTTGGATCGAGGCTGGAATCGAGCGCTACCGTCTGATGGCGATCCGAGTGAAATCGATAATCGAAAAGAATGCTGACCGTCCGATCTTGACTGCAAACAACCACCACCACACGATCGCGCTTTTACTGTGCCCATAGACCACGTGGACCGGCCATATCTTGCACCACAACCAATCAGCGCCTTTTATTGACAGATGAAAAGACCAAAATGCCCTGTGAGCCGTAATGAATTTCTTGTAAATCCTTTAGGGGTCTAGGTCTACCACGTGGCGGGCTCTGATTCGCTGGTGTCTATTGAGCTGGCGGTCTACACTGTGCTGTAGACCGACTGACGGCTTCTGGGCTTGAGTCGGCTAGCTTGGATGGCTTGGTGCGTCGGCTTGGTCGGCTTGGCTCAACGCGTCTGGATGCGCCGGCTGCTGCGGTGTGGCGGCTTGAGCCGTTTGAGCCATATTTTTATTTTTATTATATTTTTATTTTTATTTTTATTTTATTTTATTTTATTTTATTTTATTTCTTTAGAAATTCATATCTTTTCCGTTTTAGCTCCGTTTTACTTAAAATTTATTTCATTATGATCAAAAAAATGAGCTCTTTCCATTGATAATAAAATTTTATTTTTTAATTTTTATTATTTTTTAATTAATTTTTTAATTAATGAAAATATGAATTTTTCAAAAATTATATATAAATTGATTAATAATTCTTAAAAATTAATATAAATTAATTAATAAATTAATACTTTTATTGGTGAATTTATTATATTTATCAAGTGGCATAGGTTAGCTCGGATTATTAACCATCTCAGATCAGAACTAAGTCAACAAACATGGCCAAGTAAGTGAGACCAATGGAAGGGATATGCCATTAACTCGATAAGAATGCATTTGAGCTGAGTAAATCCTAATTAAAAATCAGTCGATCGTATCTGCCAAACTTACCTTAGACACCAAATTATTGAGCTAGAACCAATCGGGTTAGCCTGCAATCCAGACTCTAGCCACTGAGCCTAATTAGATCTTAGCTTGATCGATTACTCACATGACTTGATCATGACCCAGACTTAATCCTATTGGGCTGGTCAATTTAAGCATTATTGATCCCATCTAACCAACTCTTGATTCGATTTGATCAACCGCTAGACCTAATTGAGCTACCCAAGCCCGAACCCAATTTTATGAATATGTCTTAGATCTAAAAATTTTTAATTTTAGATCTAATATGTTTCATAATCTTAATTCTTAATTAAGTTTAAGATTCATAAATAAAACATGTAAATAAGATCCTAGGATTTTAGGATCTAGGATTTTGCAGAAAGTAAGTTTTTAATTTTTTATTAAGGATGAATGCGCAGCATCCCTACACATCATAAGAACATCCCATCGAATGAGAGAAGAGGGTCTTTAAGCCCTACTTTGTTCTTATGACCAGACGGCCAAGGGGAACGCCTTAATCAGAAATACAACTAATCTACAAAAACTAATTTGATCCTAGCATATATCTCATATAATAAAATTGATCTAATTAAAACATGTTTTGTATATATCATATATATCATGCATGCATGTTTTTCAGATCTAAATTATGTCATAATCATCTAAAAAAATAAATTTAAATTTGATCTCATCAAATAAAATTTAATCTGGACCTATTTGTAGAACTATTCTACAACTAGTCTAAACATGCAACTATCATATCTCATATGAATAAATTAAATTTAATTTATTTTCTATTTTTAGATATGATTATAATATTTATAAGATCAAAAAATAGCAAATAAATAGGTCTAAAAATTATTTTTAATCAATTAAAAAATATGATTATACCTACACATAGAATAATTTTATTCCTAGTCTAGTTATGTATCTCATACATATTAGGTCTAGATTAATTAATTTTAATTTTTTTATTTTTTTATTTTTCTAATTTTAGATCTAATCATATCTCATGTGCTATTTGAAATCACTAATTTATCAGATTAAATTAGATCTAAATAAATTTTATAAGAACCTAGCTCTGATACCGGTTAAAGGGGAATCCTGATTTTTCAGGATCAGGTTCGTTCAAATCTGATTGGATCGAGAGGCATATTTCAAAATTTTTCTCTTAGATCCTAATTAGATCTATCATTTTTTAGATTTGATTTTATGATTTTATAATCAAAAAAATTAAATTAAATCTAATCTAAATTATTTTTACCTTGATTCTAGGTAATCTGATTACCCATTGATGATCGTACTGAAGTCCTGAGGTTCTGGATCTAGCCATGCAAGTGCCTGGCCTCTACCGGTATCCACTCAAACTGGATCTAGAGATCTTCTCCTTCTTTTCTCCAAAAATTAGATCTGAATATGATTTGGAGGATTTTTGAAACTCCTTTCGAAGATCTGCTGTCGTCTCTGCAGCAGTACTGCCTTCTTCCTTTCTCATCAGCCTTTTCTTGCCCGAATCGCACTAATCTGAAGGCCAACTATCCTTGGGAGTGGAGAGGAGGGAGATGGCCTGAAGGTAGCATGGAGAAAAGAGAGGGACAGACTTGGGGTGTGGCTAAGAGAGAAGTCTATTAAAAGTGGGCGCAGATAGGTCTTTATATAGACCCTGCTGCGCCATGCAGTGCCACATCACCCCGGCCAATCACATTGCTTTGTTTAATTAGATCTAAATCTGATTGATGGGATGACATCATCTGATTCAATTAGATGAGAGATCCATAGATTCATCCTTATGTGGCACCTAAGACTGGTCAAAGTCTATAGGTGAGGGTCACCTAGTTTGAATCCAAGAAGCAACCAGGAGTCCCATCTGTATGGGACTCCAGGCATCCCTATCCATGGGCGCATGACATCCTGGGTGTGTGCCCCCTCCTTTTCAATTTTTAGGATAGGGACAAGCCCCTATCTGCTCTCCAATAAGTGCATGACACATGGGCAGATGTCCAACGGTCAAAGGTCAATGTTTGACCAAAGTCAAAGGACAAGAATTAGCAGATGATGGAAAATGGTAGGTATTGTCTCAAATTTATCTCATAAATTAAGACAATCCTTTTCTGACCTGGACAAGCTCTAGTCAGACTAGGTAAAGGTACCTAAGTGAGCACAAACTCATTTGGTTCAGTAGAGACAACTTTTAATGATAGAAAAAGAAGAATTTTAGGTTCAACCATGTGCTAGCAGGATTTTCTTGAACCTAATTGAATCTAATTCAAATTAATTGAACTAGATTAGTTCAATTGATGATATCCAAATCCAAACCCTTATTTGTTTGATCCAGTTAGGTTCAGTTCTGTATGGTAATGGGATATATAGTGATCTCCATCATCAACATCATCGAAACTTCTTTCGATGGATCAGAACTCTTCTGATTCAGATAACAAGAATGATAGATAATCTAAATCATTCTAATTGCTCCCAAAATCCACCAATGACACCTAGCAATATATGATAGCAACCCATCAAAATTAAAAATGAACCTCTTGGTGCAGCTACTTGTGTGATTAATTTCTTCTATCTTGAGCCCCGATCAAATTGGGGTTAAGGTAAACTCGTCAAACCCTAATTTCTATCGTATGATTTAATCATTCGATTCAAGTCCGATGTAAAAACCTTAATAGAAACTTTTTCTATTATTTCACTCTCTGCCATGGCCATGGGCTTGTGGACTTGATTCTCATGATCATCATAAGGCTACTCCTCATCCATCGAGATAGATAGATTCCATCTTGGTGCAATCCAATTCCTACAATGAACATGCTATAGCCAACATACACCTCAAGATTTCGAATGGTTAGGATATCTAGTCATGGTGTAGTCAAACTCTAACACCCTCAAGGTGAACTACCGATGCACCTCAGCTCAAAGAATTAGACACACCACTGCAGCTTCGAGTCAGTCATCAATGAGAAGGTAGACTTCCTTATGACTACTCGAGGTGGTCATGCTCAGTGCCCTAGTTCTCTAACGAGTACCTGTACTCTCGCTCCGATGTCTCTACACCATAGACTCAAGACTCATCTACTATAAAAAAGCGATTGTACACTAAGCTTTCGGATCAATCACCATCCTCATGATGATCCTACGGTCAGGAGCAATTTATGAGTTAATAATAAAAATTCTTATCTTAAATTTTCAATTCTTGAAAATAAGAATTATCATTACTACTAACTCAAGGGATGTATCACAGACACTAAATACACATATGTGATAGAAAATAACCTATTTTATTATTTATAGTCAAAATTATAATTTTGCCCCTAGAAGTGTATTACAGGTATCAGCCAATTCTAGCTTCTAGGGCACACATATCTAATAGGTAGTGCCCTCGATTGATATTCTCTTGCTTTAGACCAGCATCTAAGGAATCGATCCAGCCAGCCTCTCCTGATGAGCTCCTCGATCTCATCTTAGAGCTGAATGTATTCTTGAGTATCATGGCCGTAGTCATGATAGTAGAGGAAGTATTTGCTTAGATTGCACTTGCTAGGGTGAGTGCGCATTCTTTCAGGCCTCGGTAGTTGCTTCTTGATCTCCATCAATACTTATAATTTTGGAGCATTGAGGGGGGCATAGTTGTGAAACCTTCTTAGGAGAGAACTTCTTCATGCCCTTCTGTCGGGGCTTCTTTCGCAATGAGTTTGAGGAGTTCGAACTTGCTTGCGCTCGAGGGGAGTCTGTGAGCACGGTCGAACTTCATTCTATCCTCCATCAGTCATGGATTTATTAGACTTGCCAGTCTACCGCTCTCCTGTGGCTTCCTCATCTTTCAATTTGAAGACTTCTTCCACTCGAATATATCCTTCAGCACGAGCTAGTAGATTGGCAAAGTTTCTAAAGTACTTCTTCTTCAAAGAGAATAGCAAATCAATTTCTGAAGGCCACCCTTTAGTGTGGCCATTGCAATAGAATGGTCCAGATTTCAAACCTCCAATGTAGCAGCATTAAATTGGGCGACATAAGCTCGGATAGATTCTTCCTCCTTCTATTTGATATTCATCAGAAAATTCGAACCTCAGCGTGGACGTCGCATGCTGACGAAGTGAGCCATAAACTGATGGCTCATTTGATCAAAGAAAAAGATGGCACCCAGCTTAAGTGCTGAGTACCAATTTTTTGCTGCTCCTTTTTAGATAGATGGAAAAGCTTAGCAAAAGATGGCATCTGGTGTGCCATGGAGCAGCATAATGATTCGAAAGGCCTCTAGATGATCGATCGGATCAAAGGTTCCATTGTAGCTTTCAAATTGGAGGATCTTGAAGTTTGGCGGAATGGGTTCTTGCATAATTTAGGAAGAGAAAGGGAGATCGGTGCAGACATCATCATGGTGAGTCGGGGCGACGTGGTGGAGTTTCTCAATCCGTCGATCCATCTTTCATAGTTTTTGATTGAGGATATTATCTCGATCATAGATCTTGAAAGGCTTTCGGCTGTAGATGGGGAAGATCTCTTTTGAAAAAAAATCATGATCCGAAATAGAATCCTCTACTCTTTATTTTCCATTCTCAGGGGCGATGGGTATGCTAGCCCAAGTGCTCCTCCTTGGAATCGATTCCTGACATCCCGATGGTGGGTTTCCTAGTAGAACCACCATCGAGGGCTGCCGTATGGTCTGCACCATTTTGGTGAGGCCCTAAATCTACTGCATCAGTAGGTCAAATGCTCTAGATCAAGTATGGCCACTAGTAGAGGAGGAGGTTGAAGCACCGACAATGGAGTAGGAATGGATTGATCTAGCTCAGATCTGGTGACAGAAGCAGTAGATCTTTGGGTAGTTGCTTTCTTTGGAGGTATTTCTTAGGATTGAGGGAGAGGATGGAAATGAATCTTGAAGAAGAAGATCCATAGGATCGACTGAGCACTCCTTTAAGAACAAGAATACCTCAAGAATAGAGGGGTCCTTCCTTTAGCGCCAATCTTGTTAGTGCAGAATCTGATTGATGTCAAATCGAGCTAGAGTTGGAGAAGAAGAGGTCACCATCGGTGACTTGCAAAACAAAGTTCCGTCTGGAGTTGGTGGTGGTGGCTCCATCAAGACCCTCCGTTGATTAAGTCAACTCTTCTAGCCAACAAAAATGGAGTGCTCAGGAAAGAACTCAGCAGAGTTTTTGGAAGGAGAAGAGAGCTTAGAGAAAATGTATCTAGAAGGTCCCTTTTTATAGACGGAGCCTATAGCAGACTGATAGTGATAGTTGTAGCGGTCCGGTAGTGAGCAACTCGGAGCCACTTAGGGTTTGTTACAGAGAGAAGCACCATCTATAGCAGACTGATAGTGATAGCCAGTGCCAACTGATAGTGGGCCGCTCGGAGCCATGTGGAGTTTGTTATAGAGAGGTGTCCGTTGTCATGATGTGCCCGTTCATTGAGATTTAATAGTTGAAGTTTGGAGGAAGTAGGTGTTGGTTGGTGAAGAGCTTTGACATACATCAATTCCAGAGGAGTTCGGACTCCTAAAGGAAATACAATTAGAGGGGATCATCCAAAAGGAATGCTAGTTGAAATCTAGAAGTAATCTACTGGAGGAATCTGGATGGAGTTCGACTAATGGAGAAGTCCAAAAGGAGTCCAATTGATGAAGAAGTCCGGAAGGAGTCCAACTGATGGAGAACTTTGGCCGAAAGAGGAGTTTGGGAGAAGTTTAGTTGAAGGAGATGTCCGAAAGGAGTTCGACCGCTAGAGAAGTTCGGGAGGGATTCGATCGCTGGAGGAGTTTGGCCGCTGGAGAAGTTTGACTACTGAAGGAGTCTAGTAGGGGTTCAGCCACTGAAGAAGTTCGGCTACTGAAGGAGTCCGGGAGGGGCTCGATTGCTGGAAAAAAAATTTTCGATGGAAGCTCTTTCATGATTACCAGTTACAATAGGCTAAGCATCAGACTGAACTTCGATGGGAGTGGGGTTTATCTTCAATACTTATTATTTGCTCGTGAATAAATTTTAGAACCATTTGGTAAATCCTTCTTTATTGATTAATTATAGGTCTAAAAAATTCATCATAAAATAGAAGTTCATTTAAAGAAGATAGAACTTTAATAATGAATAACTGAAATAATAATTATTATTTGATAATTTATATACTAATTTTAATTATCTATAACTTTGATGATTGACTTTAGGACATATTTTCCAACAACTCTTATTTGGACTAAAGCCAATTAGAACTATATCAAATACTTATTTTCCACTTAAGCTTGTAGAACTTCTTAGTTTTGAGGTTTTAGCAAATGGATCAGTCAAGTTCTTCTTTTCCATCGATCTTCTAAAGGTCATGTCATCTTTATCCAAAAACTCTTGGACAAGATGATAGTATTGCAGAATATGCTGATCCTATAGTGTACCATTAGTTCTTTAGCCTAAGCTATGGCTCCAGTGCTACATTAGAACTGGACCATCAATGGAGGGTGTCACTCCCAGCTTGCTAATGAACTTATGCAACCACATAGCCTACATGGCAACATCAGATGCCATGATGTACTCTATATCACTAATAGAATAGGCTACCATATTCTGCTTGAAACTTTTCCAATAGATTGCTCCTTCTATTAGAATAAATTCATGACCCGACTCTCTTGTTGTCATGTTTATCTAACTAAAAACTTGAATCAAAATATTACACAAGTTCTAAGTCAGTTTCTCTATATATGGGTCACTGGACCTTAGTATTTCTAAAATACATAAGGATTATCTATACAATCTTCTAGTGGTTCTTACTTGGATCAGACTGGTATTTGCTCACTACCTTTAGTGAGTATACCATATCTGATCTTGTATATAGATTGGGACAATCTAAGAATCCTTTTAGATTTATCTCCATAGATCTTCATCCCTAAAATGTAGGATGCTACTCCCAAATCCTACGTGAAGAAATAAGATAATAGCTAAAACTTTATTCCTTATAATATTGAAATGCCATTCCCAATTAAGAGAATATCATCCACAGACAATACAAGGAATAACACTATAGAACCTTATGCCCACTAATAGATGCAAGATTCTTCTTCATTCATAATGAAGACATAAGATCGGATCGCATGTTTCAACTCCGAGATGATAGCAAAATGGGCTTTATAGGTCTCCACCTTCCAATCTATGCTACTCTAATCTTTTTAAAAATCTATTTGTACCCAATGGATTTTATCCCTTCAGGTGAATCAACTAGGATCCACACACTATTAATTTTATGGACTCCAATTTGGATTTAATGGCTCCAACCCACTTCTCAAAGTCAGACCTCTGCATTGCATCCCTATAGGTGATCGGATCCTTGTTGTTCTAATCGAGCTCAATAAGATCACCATCCAGGATCTAGAAACCAAAGTATCTATCTAGCTGACGTGGTACTCTACCAGATTTTTTTTAAAGATGCCTCTTTAATAGGCTCTGGGTTTGATCTAATTAAATCTGGTTCTATAGGTTTACAAGATTGTGTCAGTTCATTCTACCAGTCGAACTTTCTCAAGTTTAACTTTTTAGACATCAGCTTCTTCTCTAAGGAACTCCTTTCCAAAAGGAATGCCCTACTATTGTGAACAACTTTTATTCTTCAGCATGGCAGAAGTAATAAACCCTATTTTTCTTGGGGTACCTTATAAACATACATCTATGGAACCGGGCTCCAAGTTTATCTTTGTGCAAACATTTGATATAGTTCGGACAACCCAATACCCGAAGGTGAGAGAGTGTAGGTCTACATCCTATCCATATCCCATATGGAGTCTTTGTGATAGATTTACTCAAAATAATTTTTAGAATAAAATAAGTAGTCTCAAGAGCTTAACCCTAAAATAGGTAGACTATTAAACCCCTATCATGGGTCGAACCATGTCTAACAAAGTTTGATTTTTTTTTCAATACACCAACATCCTCTGGTGTTTCAGGAGAAGTCCATCATGAGTAAATCCTATTCTCTCCTAGATATATCAAAAATTTACTAGATAAGTATTCGCCTCCTCGATCTGATAGAAAAGTTCTAATATCTTTTTCAGTTTATTTTTCTACTTCATTACGAAATCATTTGAATATTTTAAATGATTTAGACAAGATGCACCATGCCTAGATAGGTTGTCTATAAACTTAATGAAATATTGATATCTTCTCTAGCATTTGAGTTCATAGGTACGTATATATCACTATGTACAAGACTCAGAACTTCATCGGCTCTTTCATCTTTTCTAGTAAAAGGTGACTTTGTCATTTTCACAAGAGGACAAGACTCACATGCTATCAATGATTTATAATTATTGATGTCGAGATTTTTCTCTCATGCTAACCTATTTATCCTATTCTTATTAATATGACTAAGCCTATAATGCCAAAAGTAGATATTCATGACATTATCTAACTTGAGTTTTTATTAAATATGTACATTACACTTAATAGATTGTATAAATGTTAAATATCTTTTCTTTATTGTTCATGTATTATTATAACATTATTCATAATAATATCATAGTAATCTTTCTTTATAGATAATAGATGATCATCATTAATCAAATTTCAACAAAGATCACATTCATTATAAATGATGGACAATAGTGATAGTCACTCTAAATGACAATATTTGTTTTGAAAAATTATTGATAATTCCTAAAGCTAGGATTGGAAAGAACTTCCATCCTCAATGTTCAGGAATCTCTCACCATTTTCAAACTTTCTACTTACCTAAAGTCCTTACAAAGAATTGTATAAGACTATCGGTATCTAACACCCAGGTAGTAGAAACTCAAATAGAGAAATAATAAGGTGTTATTATATAACATCCTTGATGAGCAACTATTTGCTCCATTCTCTTGTTCAGCCTGTTGGGGTCAAGGAAAGAAAGATATTCAGCATAATACTTCTTCCTATTGAAGGAAAATCCTGATTTTCCATATCAGGTTCATTCAGATCTGATCGGATCAAAAGATATATTTCAAAAAAAAAAAATTATCTAGATTAGATTTAGGATATTTTAGATCTAATCTTTATTATTTTAATAATTAAAATAAAATATAGATAAATTAAATGAAATTTAATTTATCTTGATGTAGGGTAATCCTATTACCCATTGATGATCCTGTAAGCAGCGGAAGGTTCTAGATCTAGCCATGCAAGTGCCTGGCCTCTATCGGTATCTATTTGGATTGGATCTAGAGATCCTCTTCTTCTCTATCACATCTCCAAAAATTAGATCTAAATCTGATTTGGAGGATCTTCAAAATACCTTTCAAAGATCAGCAGTTGTCCTTTGCAACAGCGCAACCTTCTAGCTTTCTATCGCCTTTCTCTCGTCTGGATTGCTCCAACTAAGATCCCAAACTACTTTGGGTGTGAAAAAGAGAGGGAGAAGATGATCTTGGCATGGAGGAGGGAGAGACAAACAGCCTTGGGGCATAGAGAATTCAATTGCCTCTTGAGTTGGGCGCAAGGTCTTATTTATAGACTATGCGTGATCCAACTCCTCTTCTTCCCAACCAATCACAACCCTTTGTGAAATCAGATCTAAATCTGATTGGTGGAATAGAGTCCCTTGGATTCCTCCTTAGATGGTGCCTAAGACCAGTCAAAGTTGGTTCTTAGGAGGAGTCTAATCGGAATCCAAAAAGGAGATGGAGTCCCTATCCAACAGGGACTCCTGGGCGCCTCCAGCTTGGGCACACGCCAAGGGTGGCATGCGCCCTCCTCCTTGCCAGGTTCTGGCAAGGGGACAAGCCCCCACCAGCTCTCCAATAGGTGCATGACACGTGGATAGAAGTCAAAATGTCAATGGTCAACATTTGACCAGTCAAAGGTCAACTTTTGACCAAAGTCAAAGGATGAGAAATGGCAGGTGACCAAAAATGGCAGGTAATGTCTTACAAAATAAGACAACCATTTTCTGACTTGGACAACCTCCAGTCAGACCATATGAAGGCCTCTGATTGAGCACAAACTCCTTTGGCTCAGTCAGGACAACTTATTTATGATAGTAAAAGAAGAACGTTAGGTTCAATCGAGTGCTAGCACGATTTTCTTGAACCTAATTGAATCTCATTCAGATCAATTGAACTGGATCAGTTCAATTGATGATCACCAGATTCAAACCCTTGTTTGTGTGACCCAGTTAGGTTCAGTTCTGTATGGTAATGGGATATGTCATGATCTCTATCATCGACATCATCGAAACTCCTTTCGATGGATCAGAACTCTTCTGATTCGAACAGCTAGAATGATCGATCATCTAAATCATTCTAATTGCTCCCAAAATCCACCAGTGACACCTAGCAGTATATGGTGGCAACCCATCAGAGCTGAATGCGAACCTCTTGGTGCAGCTACCTGTGTGATTAAGTTCTTCTATCTTGAGCCCCGATCAGATTAGGGTTAAGGTGAACTCGTCAAACCCTAGTTTCTGTCATATGATGTAATCATTCGATTCGAGTCCAATGTGAAAATCTAAATAGAAACTCTTTCTATTATTTCACTCTGCCATGGCCATGGGCTTCTGGACTTGATTCTCATGATCATCATAGGGCTGCTCCTCTACCACCGAGGTAGATAGATTCCATCTTGATGCAATCCAGTTCCTACAATGAACATGCTATAGCCAACATACACCTCAGGGTTCCATATGGCTAGGAGACCGAGTAATGGTGTAGTCAAACTATAACACCCTCAAGGTGAACTGCCGATGCATCTCAGGTCAAAGAACCAGACACACTACTGCAGCATCGAGTCAGTCATTGACGAGAAGGTAGACTTCCTAATGACTACTCGAGGTGGTCACGCTCAGTGCCCTCGTTCTCTAACGAGTACCTGTACTCTCGCTCCGGTGTCTCCACACCGTAGACTCAAGACTCATCTACTAAAGAGAAGCGATTGTACACCAACCTTCCGGATCAATCACCATCCTCGTGATGATCCTATGGTCGGGAGCATTTTATGAGTTAATAATGATTATTCATGTCTTAAATTTTCAACTCTTGAAAATATGAATTATCATTACCATTAACTCAAAGGATGTATCACAGACACTAAATACACATATGTGATAGAAAATAACCCATTTTATTGATTATAGTCAAAATTATAATTTTGCCCCTAGAAGTGTATTACAAGTGTCAGCCAATTCTGGCTTCTAGGGCACATATATCTAACAATCTCCCACTTGTCCTAAAGCCAATTGGCTACAAGTCTAAGTCCCATCTTCTCAAGGTGGGCTTCGATCTTCTGCTGGCCCAACGGCTTTGTAAGTGGGTCTGCCACATTGTCTGTGGAGTCGAGACTCTTGACCTCGACGTAACCCTTCTCGAGGTAATTGCGGATGAGGTGGTATCGCCGCTTAATGTGCTTGGATTTCTGGTGAGACCTCAGCTCCTTAGCAAGGGCTATGGCACCATTATTGTCGCAGTACAGAGGAATGGCATCTGATGGCATTACTCCAATTTCTGCAGCAAACTTCTTGTATCAGAATGCTTCCTTCGCAGCCTCTGATGCAGCGATATATTCTGCTTCCATGGTGGAATCTGCTATCATAGTTTGCTTGGAACTCTTCCAGCTGACAGCACCACCATTGCACACAAACAGACTCCCAGATGTCGACTTTCGATCATCTATATCGGACATGAAATCCGAGTCTGTGTATCCCTGGACTTGGAGTTCTCCATTACCAAAGACCAACATCATATCCTTAGTTCTTCTCAAGTACTTAAGGATACATTTCACAGAAGTCCAGTGTTCTTCACCTGGATTTGACTGATATCTGCTTGTGACACTCACAGCATGGGCTATATCAGGTCGTGTACATAGCATGGCATACATGAGGCTCCCTATTGCAGAAGCATAAGGGATCTTGCTCATGCGTTCTATTTCCTCAGGTGTGCTGGGGCACATCTTCTTGGAAAGATGAATACCATGTCTGAAGGGTATTAATCCCCTCTTAGAGTTTTCCATACTAAACCTCTTTAGTACTTCCTCTATGTACATCTTCTGTGAAAGTCCTAGCATCCTATTCGGTCTATCCCTATAGACCTTAATTCCTAGAATAAAGGATGCTTCACCTAGGTCTTTCATGGAGAATTCCTTGGACAACCACATCTTGACTGATGTCAACATGGGAATATCATTCCCAATAAGGAGGATGTCATCCACGTACAATACGAGGAAGACAACAGCGCTCCCACTGACCCTTTTTGAAAACACATGGTTCCTCTTCATTTTTGATGAAACCAAACTTTTTGATCACATCATTGAAACGAGTGTTCCAGCTCCGAGATGCTTGCTTAAGTCCATATATGGACCTTTGCAGCTTGCAAACCTTGTGATCAGTATCACTGGATGTGAAACCTAGCGGCTGTTCCATATAGATATCTTCCTCAAGATATCCATTTAGGAATGCCGTTTTCACGTCCATTTGCCATATTTCATAATCGAAATAGGCTGCAACGGCAAGCAATGTGCGGATGGATTTTAGCATAGCTACCTGGGGAAAAGGTATCCTGATAGTCAATGCCTTCGCGTTGACTATAACCTTTTGCCACTAGTCTAGCCTTGAATGTCTCCACATTCCCATCTGCACCAATCTTTCTCTTGAAGATCCATTTACACCCAATAGGTACTATACCTTCTGGTGGATCTACCAAGGTCCAGACTTGGTTTGAGTGCATCGAGTCAATTTCTGACTTGCATTGCCTCAAGCCATTTCTCGGAGTCGATATCTGATATCGCCTCGTTGTAGGTTTTGGGATCATCACCATGAGCACCATTACCTATGAGGAACATTTCCTCTACTTTCCTCTGAAATAATACCTAAGTATCTTTCAGGGGGACGGGAAAACTCTTTCCGATCTACGAGGTGGAGGAGGTAGTGTTCTTATTGGCTCAACCTGATTTGGTTCCAATTGGTCCTTAGCTCGTTCTGCTTGTGAGACTTTCTCATCAAGCTTAATCTGCTTTCCAATGCCTACTATCTTGAATAAACTATTTTTCAAGAAAGATGGCATGTCGACTCACAATCACATTGTGGTCTTCTGGAATGTAGAAATAGTATCCTAATGACTCTTTAGGATATCCTATGAATCGAGCTCTAAAGGACCTAAACTCTAACTTGTCCGCTTGTTGTCTTTTGACATGAGCCGGACAACCCCAAATTCTGAGATGACTCAGACTTGGTTTCTTACCGTGCCATATCTCATACGGTGTGGTAGGAACGGTTTTAGAGGGAACCCTATTCAGTAGATAAATTGAAGTTAATAATGAATGTCCCCAAAGAAAATCAGGGAGGTCTGTGAAGCTCATCATGGATCGAACCATATCCAATAGAGTCCGATTTCTCCGTTCTGAAACCCCATTGAGTTGAGGTGTTCCTGGTGGAGTCCATTGAGAGACTATGCCATTTTTCTTAAGATAGTCTAGGAATTTTTGGCTAAGGTATTCACCTCCTCGATCTGATCGAAGAACCTTAATGGGTTTTCCAGTTTGTTTTTCTACTTCATGTCTGAATTCTTTGAACTTTTCAAAAGCTTCAGACTTGTGTCTCATAAGATACACATACCCATACCTAGACAGATCATCGGTAAAGGTAATGAAGTAGACAAAATTGCCTCTAGCCGGCACATCAAATGGGCCGCACACATCAGTATGTACTAGGGCAAGGAGATCTGTGGCCCTCTCCCCATGTCCAACAAAAGGGAGTTTAGTCATTTTGCCTTGAAGACAAGATTCACAAGTTGGATATGACTCGGAAGTCAATGGACTCAATAGCCCATTTTTCTCCAATTTGTTGATCCTATCTTCTGCTATATGACCTAATCTCAGGTGCCATAGATATCTGTCGTTTGGACTATCCCTAGGTCGTTTGGCATTCACGTTTTGCTCGATAGTTAGAACAGGTACATCAATATGCATAGCTGATAAAGACCATTAATAAGGAAACCATTTGCAATTTTATTTCTTTCATAAAGAATGTTACAATGGTCCTTAAAGAAGGTGATCACATAAGCCTTCTTGTGCTAAGCATGAAACAGAAATCAAATTCCTGCTAGCTGCAGGCACATAATAACAGTCTTTTCAAAACTAAGTCTAAACCAGATGGTAATCGAAGAGGGTATGTTCCCACGGCTACTGCAGCAACTCTTGCTCCATTACCGACGCGTAGGATCATGTCTCCATCCCTCAGCCTCCTGCTATCCTCAAGACCCTGCATGGAAGTGCACAGATGAGCACTAGAACCAGAGTCAAGCACCCAACTGGATGCAGAAGAAACCATAAGGTTAGACTCAATAACGAGCATACCTCCAGAAGGACCTTCCTTCTTGTTCTTCAGGGTGGCCAGGTAAGTAGGGCAGTTCCGCTTCCAATGGCCGTCGCTGTTGCAATGGAAAACACTTTCCTTTGCCATCGGACCTTTCTTCTTCGGCTCTGCCTTCTTCTTCTTTGATCCTTCCACCTTTTGCTTTTTCACAGACTTCTTTTTCTTTCCATAAGACTTTTCTTTTGGAAGAAGTCCGTTCCATAGCAAGAACTGAGCCTTTAGAACCTTTCATAGAAAGCTCAGCGGTAACCAGCAGTTCATTAATTCCTTTCATAGAAATCATTTTGAAGTTTTCGGCCAAGGAATTTTGAAGTTTATGCATGTGGTAATTCATGATGAATTGCCCATATGCATCAGTCAAGGATTGCAGAATAATATCGTTCTGCAGATCCAAGTCCTAACTTCACACCGAGCTTCTCAAGCTCTTCCATGTCCTTGATCATCATGTCAGACAGTGATCTTGGACTGACTGCCCATCACGCATCTTAGCCTTAAAAAGTCATTTCGTGACTTGATATTTGGCTGCGCGACTCTGTTCACCAAACATCTCCTGCAGGTGAGCCAACATTTGGCGAGCAGTCCCGATATCTTCATGTTGGCGCTGGAGCTCATCAGACATCGAGCCCAACATGTAATATCTGGCCTTATTATCTTCGTCTAATCCATTTTTCCAGAGATGCTCTCTGTTCAGTGGATGGACGGGCTGGTAAGGTGGGAGGGTCCTGGTCCCAATACATGGTTAACTTCTCAGAACCCAAAATAATTTTGTAGTTCCTGAGCCAATCTTTATAATTGGGTCCAGTCAGTCTATGTGTGTCCAGGATACGTGCCAATGGGTTGGACGCAGACATTTTCCTGTAGAGAGTCAAAGATTCTAGTTAGATACTGTAATTTTGACTTGACCAATTTGTTTAGGGATTTTATTTTTAAATAAATTAGCTCCCACTATTTTCTCGGATCCCTACACTCCCTCTGTAGAGATGCGAAAATCTCCACGATTAATGATTTCTAGTGGGTGGTGCGGTCTCACCAACTGACTCATCACCTCACCTAACAGTTATTGGTGATGGGTTAGCCAATGAGTGAACAACTCTTGTTCAATGATTCTCTAATCATGGTGCACCCAAACTTGGTCTCTAATTCATGAATCTCACCGTATCCAGAATATTGATCCACTCCTTAGTTAAGTCAGACCCACCATTTGCATAGACTGGGTTCCTAATTGAGTCTCTCACCGTATCCAAAATATTGAGCCCAACTCATCCTCCAGCCCATAGCATCCAATGCCTAATAGACATGGTTGCGTCTTCCCGGTGCAACTGAGCCACTGTATCCAGCCGAGAACAATCAACCCCGGGAAGGGCCCGCACATCTACAATGGTGGAAGACCTCAGACTTAATCTTTTCTTAGGGAGAATTGATTCAGGTCTCATTAAACTAGACTTGGTCTTAGTCATAACAATTATGACTAACCTAGTGGCATGGGTTAGCTCGGATTATTGACCACCTCAGATCAGAACTGTGTCAACAGATATGGCCAGGTAAGTGAGACCGGTGGAAGGAATATGCCATTAACTCGTACAAGAACGCATTCAGGTCGAGTAGCTTCCAATTAAAAACCAGTCGGTCGTATGTGCCAAACTTACCTTAGACACCAAATTGTTGAGTCAGAACCAATTGGGTTAGCCTACAATCCAGACTCTAACCTCTGAGCCTAATTAGGTCTTGCTTGATCGTGACTCGATCTTGACCCAGACTTAATCCTATTAGGCTGGTCAATTTAAGCATTGTTGATCCCATCTAACCAACTCTTGATTCGGTTTGATCAACCGCTTAGACCTAATTGAGCTACCCAAGCCCGAACCCAGTATTATGAATATGTCTTAGATCTAAAATTCTCAATTTTAGACCTAATTAATATTCCATAAATCTTAATTCTTAATTAAGTTAGGGTTCATAAACAAAATATGCACAATAAATCCTAGGGTTTCAGGATCTAGGGTTTTGCAGAAAGTAAGTTTTGGGATTTCTGATTAAGGACGAACACGCAGCACCCCTACACGTCATAAGAACACCCCATCGAATGGGAAGAGAGGGCCTTTAAACCCTTCTTCATTCTTATGACCGGACGGCCAAGAGGAACGCCTTAATCAGGAACATGTCAATACTACAAAATAGTTTTAGATCTATATCATATATCTCATATACAAATTAGATCTAATCATGGCATATTTTGCATACATCTCATGTATCGAATCATGCATATTTTTCAGATCTAAATTATCTCATAATAATCTAAAAAATTAGATTTAAATTGATCTAATCAAAATAAATTCTAATCTAGACAATTATGTAGAACTATTCTACAACTAGTCTAGACATGCATCAATCATATCTCATATGATATTTAAAATTAAATAATTTTTTTATTTGCTGTTTATCAGATGTTATTATAACACTTATAATATCAAAAAATAGTAAATAAATAAGATCTAAAATATGATTTAATCAGATTAAATTCAAAACATGCAAAGACTATTCTATAGAACTATTCTATTTTAGAACTAGTCATGCATATTCTTCTAATCTTAGATCCAAATCATTTAATTTTAATTTTTCTGATTTCAGATCTGATCACATCTCATGTGACATCTGAAATCACTTTATTTTCTAATTAAAATAAAATTTAAAATCAGATCTAAACAATTTTAGAACCATGGCTCTGATACCAGTTGAAGGGAAATCCTGATTTTCCCGGATCCAGGTTCGTTCAGATCTGATCAGATCAAGAGATATATTTCAAAAATTTTTTCTCTTTGATCTAATCAGATCTTGATATTTTAGATCTGATTCTTATTATTTTAATAAATTAAAATAAAATATAGATAAATTAAATCAAATTTAATTTACCTTGATTTGGGTAATCCTATTACCCTGTTGATGATCCTGATTAAGCAGCGGAAGGTTCTGGATCTAGCCACGCAAGCGCCTGGCCTCTACCGGTATCCACTTGGGTTGGATCTAGAGATCCTCTTCTTCTCTATCACATCTCCAAAAATTAGATCTGGATCTGATCTGGAGGATCTTCAAAACTCTTTTGAAGATCAGCAGTTGTCCTTTGCAGCAGCGCAGCCTTCTTAGCTTTCTGATCGCCTTTCTCTGATCTGGATCGCACCAAATAAGTCCAAAACTACTTTTGGGACAGAGAAAGAGGGAGAAGATGGGCTTGGTGTGGAGGAGGGAGAGACAAAGGCAGCCTTGGGGCATGGGAGAATTCAATTGCACTTTTGAGTTGGGCGCAGGGTCTTATTTATAGACTATGCGTGATCCAACTCCTCTTCTTCCCAACCAATCACAACCCTTTGTGAAATCAGATCTAAATCTGATTGGTGGGAATAGAGTCCCCTGGATTCCTCCTTAGAGGGCGCCTAAGACCAGTCAAAGTTGGTTCTTAGGAGAACTCTAATTGGAATCCAAAAAGGGAGGATGGAGTCCCTTGTCCAACAAGGACTCCTAGGCGCCTCCAACTTGGGCACACGCCAAGGGTGGCGTGCGCCCTCCTCCTTGCCAGGTTCTGGCAGGGGGACAAGCCCCCACCAGCTCTCCAATAGGTGCATGACACATGGATCAAGAAGTCAAAGTGTCAATGGTCAACATTTGACCAGTCAAAGGTAGACTTTTGACCAAAGTCAAAGAACAAGAAATGGCAGGTGACCAAAAATGGCAGGTAATTGTCTTACAAAATAAGACAACCTTTTTCTGACTTGGACAACCTCCAGTCAGACCATATGAAGGCCTCTGATTGAGCACAAACTCCTTTGGCTCAGTCAGGACAACTTATTTATGATAGTAAAAGAAGAACGTTAGGTTCAATCGAGTGCTAGCACGATTTCCTTGAACCTAATTGAATCTCATTCAGATCAATTGAACTAGATCAGTTCAATTGATGATCACCAGATTCAAACCCTTATTTGTGTGACCCAGTTAGGTTCAGTTCTGTATGGTAATGGGATATGTCATGATCTCTATCATCGACATCATCGAAACTCCTTTCGATGGATCAGAACTCTTCTGATTCGAACAGCTAGAATGATCGATCATCTAAATCATTCTAATTGCTCCCAAAATCCACCAGTGACACCTAGCAGTATATGGTGGCAACCCATCAGAGCTGAATGCGAACCTCTTGGTGCAGCTACCTGTGTGATTAAGTTCTTCTATCTTGAGCCCCGATCAGATTAGGGTTAAGGTGAACTCGTCAAACCCTAGTCTCTGTCATATGATGTAATCATTCGATTCGAGTCCAATGTGAAAAATCTAAATAGAAACTCTTTCTATTATTTCACTCTGCCATGGCCATGGGCTTCTGGACTTGATTCTCATGATCATCATAGGGCTGCTCCTCTACCACCGAGGTAGATAGATTCCATCTTGATGCAATCCAGTTCCTACAATGAACATGCTATAGCCAACATACACCTCAGGATTTCCATATGGCTAGGAGATCGAGTAATGGTGTAGTCAAACTATAACACCCTCAAGGTGAACTGTCGATGCACCTCAGGTCAAAGAACCAGACACACTACTGCAGCATCGAGTCAGTCATTGACGAGAAGGTAGACTTCCTAATGACTACTCGAGGTGGTCACGCTCAGTGCCCTCGTTCTCTAACGAGTACCTGTACTCTCGCTTCGGTGTCTCCACACCGTAGACTCAAGACTCATCTACTAAAGAGAAGCGATTGTACACCAACCTTCCGGATCAATCACCATCCTCGTGATGATCCTATGGTCGGAAGCATTTTATGAGTTAATAATGATTATTCCTGTCTTAAATTTTCAACTCCTAAAAATATAAATTATCATTACCATTAACTCAAAGGATGTATCATAGACACTAAATACACATATGTGATAGAAAATAACCCATTTTATTGACTATAATCAAAATTATAATTTTGCCCCTAGAAGTGTATTACAAGTGTCAGCCAATTCTGGCTTCTTAGGCACATATATCTAACACCTATAACCCTATTTCTAACAATAGAAGCACTCTACCTGATTTGGATATCCTTGGACTTATTGCTTTGACAGGGCTTAGTAGCTCCAGCATGATCCCCTTCGTGCTGCTGAACCAAATTCAACTTTCGATACTAATTATCGAAGTTGGATCCCATAAGTCAAACACTGTCTAATAGTGAATGAAGTAATTAGGGTTTAGCCTAAATATGAACAGAAAAGAGAATGATGATCTATTGTATATGAATTATTTTAAGCCTAAAGACTTCGACTTTAGTCTAAAAGTTCTTCCACTATTTTGTACGAATTGATAGCCTCTATTTTCAATTTGAGAAATTACTTTAATTTTTCACATAGACTGCACATAAGTCCAACTTTGACCGGTCAACCCATGTGCATCAATGGGTAGGTTCTTTAACCAATTATTTCTTCAAACAACTTTTAGTAATTTAATTTTATCCCAAAAACCTAATTAGTAGGCTTTGGCCACCACTACAACGATCTGGTTAGATCCAACTATTAATATGATCATACTTGGTGCATCTAACTAATAAATGATTAACCCTAACTTTGGTTGGTCAACCTAACCACCATTATAGAGGCACATCCAAGTCATCATATGATGAATGATAATTCCAATATCTCGATGAACACCAAGAATAAGGCACCTCCAATATCTACCCAGACTATTGGATCCATTATCAAACACTTTAATGGAAGGCTATGACTTAGTTATCTTCATAACTTTGTCATTTTAAGGATCTAATAATTTAGAAGATTTAAATTTATTTATTATTTAAGGATAGAAAAGACATGGACCAAATTGCTCTCACTCACTTCACCAAGTCAAATTCTCCCACTGACTTCTCAAGTCATAGATGAGGACTAGAATCAATTTTGGTCCATGGGCACCTAGATCAGTCTCACTGAATAAAATTAGTCTTACCGATTTTCTATGTGACATGGGTTAGTATGAATGAATGAGTAACCTAATCAAAAGCTGATTAATCACACTGGTCATGTAAGTAAGATTGATGGGAGGGTCTACCAAAGCTTGCCTTAGACACCATCATAAATGGCTAGGTAAACGGGCTACCAATTAAAGACTACTGGTCTAAAAATGCTAGACTTAACTGAGATATAAATCAATTTATCAATTTTGATTTGGTTTGCCTAATGATTCGTGCTTAACCACCGAGCCATGATCAGGTCCATTTGTTAGATATATGGACTTTGATCAACTATAATTATTGATTGATCTATAGAAAAGAAATGATCTAATCCTGATTAACTATTAATTAGGTTGGATCAATTTCTTAACTTAGTCCATATTTAACCTAATCCTAGGTCTAACCCAGTTAATGACCTGATCGGTGTTAATCTATTATCCTTTAACCCATGTCTTATGAAAATGTCCTAGGATCTTCAAATCACAAACTTAGATCCTAAACATTCACTTAATTCTCAATTAAGTTCAAGGCTTATGGGTTAGGGTCTGGAATCTCAAAAATAGTTTTTGATTTCATCATTTGAAATATTTTTAAGTTTATAAATAATTTACATTAAATCATATTTAGTTCATGGTTTTAAATTTGATTTGTTTCAATATTTAGATCATGTTCTAGAATTTTAGATCTAGGATTTTGCAAAAAGTAAGTTTATAATTTAAATTTCACAAAGTATATATGTCATATACATACATTCTAGATTCAAAAATCAAAACTACATATCGAACATATGTAATACCAGGATGTAGATCTAAACATGAAACACATCATATGGATCTTATCTAAATGAACAAAATCAGATTATAAACCAATTAATATTAGATTTAAAATCTAAAAATATATTATAAATCACTTTATATCTTATCTAACATATTCTTGATTTAGATTTCTCAGATTAGCACATACTAGGACAATCTCTCCATTATAAGGGATAAAACTTATAGCTGGACAACCTTATAATCAGTATGTACGATCCGATATTATTTAGATCTAATCTAAATAATTTAAAATAAATTTAATATCTATTTATTTTAGATTTAAAATCAAAAAATTAAATCATAAATCTACTTAGATCATATTTAATTTATTTATGATTCCAAAAATTTAGATCAGTACATACTAGAATAACCTTTTTATTATAAGGTATTAATCTTACAATAGGACAACCTTATGTTTAGTATGTGCAATCTTTAATTTTTATTTTTAGATTTATATTAAAGTATGCATGATCATGTCATAAAAGAAGTTAGAACTCTAATACCACTATTGAATAATCATGCAGGATTCCATACGTATATTTCAAAACTTTTTCTAAATCAGATGCAGTGAAAGACATAGATTAAACTATTTAATCTAATTATGCATATGATCTAATCACTAAATTCTATATCTAGGATCTATAACATATCATAATGCATGAATAATTCCAAAAATAAAAATATAGATTGGTATTGATCACATAAATACCTTAGATCTAGAATACTTTTAGAAATCCTAGATCTCATGTAGGTCAGAAAAGAGTTCATATCTCTTACCTTTGCATGGGTCGAGAGCACTATAGCTGATATCCAATGTTATCCTTGTTACTTGAAGCTACATAGTGCATTCTATCATACAGGTTATCTACATGAAATCGCCACTCTATTCAGAGGTTCGTCGAATGAAGATCCACTCGAAGTGCTAGCTTCTCACGGATCCCTCTTAATGGTCGATCTGTAGAAATATCTTTGGATCTCTTGGAGTCTCCAAGAGATGAAAATCAGATGTAGGATTGAGGAAGAAATCCAACTCTTAGATCTTCCAACAAATAAAAAATAAAAGGATTGAAGAAAGACCTTTTAGAGAAGACTCATCTTTTCTTTAGGACATCAATTATTGATGTCCTAAATCGATCGTCACGCCTGAACAAGAGGAGACCATCTCCTATAGAAATTTTCCATACTCTTTAGGGGGTGTGGAGACCTTATTGGTGTGAGAAATCTCATGCCAATAATAGAGAAAAATAGCATGAATTTTTCTTTCTTTGGCACAAGAGAAGTGAGAGAGTCCCAATCCAACTAGGATGCCTCCTATTTGACTAGGTCAAAATTATTTTGAACCTAATTTTAAATCTTATTTAAATCAAATTAAATGAAACCCAATTAAGAAAGATCCTAGTCCAACTAAGAGCCTAATTAAATCAAATTTAATTAAATTTAAATCTGGTTTAAATCTTAACTCAATTAGAAAATAGGTGCATTCAAGTCCTAGTCTAATAAGAAATTATTTTTTCTTGTAGTTGGCTTATCTAATAAACTAATTGAACTTAATCCAATTAAGTTTAAACTAATTCTAATTGAATCTAATTCAATTAGGCTTGATCTCAGTCCAATTGTTTAATCAAATTGAGCCAATTAGCAATCCAATTGCTAATCGATCCTCCTACAATACTTGCACTTGATCTATCATCAATCATATCGATAATTCGATCACTAAATGATTCTTAATTATTGATCAACCATCCAATCAGATAACAATCTCTTATGTGTGTGACCCCATAGGTTTAATCCTAAGTCGGTAGCATAGGAACCAATTTTTATACCAATCAAAATGATCATCTAGCAATGATACCCGACATCCGGATAGATCGAATGGATGCAAAGCAATATTCTTAGAATCCTAGCCTATGATTACTATATAATTAATTTCTTTGATCAATAATGCTTAGAATGACATTGAGATAGCTATCAATACTCAAACTAGTCATCCGTATTATGTTTCAAAATTTTGCAAATCTCGTGACTCCTTACAAGGATTACCCAAGCTTAGATTTTTCTAAACTAAAACATAGCGAGATATTTGCTTCCTAAAGTTAAACAGAAGTGGTCAATCCCATTTTGATTCACACACCGACTCTACAAGTACTTTACTACACCCAAAAATCTTCCATTTCTATATTAGAAATATAGATAGATTAGCACTAAAGTACAGTGAGTTACTTATAAGTTATTATGGTGAACTCAGGTCAAGGGGATACTTATGTCCAATGGCCTTAGCTAGCTACTCTTAATAGTAGAGTGTTATATTGGTCATGTTCAGTGCATAAGTACTCCTACATCTCACCTGGATGCCATACCAATGTTTTCACACCACTTGGTTATGAGGATAACCAATACATATGACATACAGTGACCTACACTCGATAAGTTATCATCCTTATTATCATGCCATATCTCATACGGTGTGATAGGAATGATTTTAGAGGGAACCCTATTCAATAAGTATATTGCTGTCATTAGAGTATGTCCCTAAAGAAAATCAGAAAGGTACGTAAAGCTCATCATGGATCGGACCATATCCACTAGGGTTTGATTTCTCCATTCTGAAATCTTGTTGAGTTGAGGCATTTCCGACAAAGTCCACTGTAAGACTATGCCATTTTTCTTAAGATAGTCTAAGAATTTTTGACTAAGATATTTACCTCCTCGATCCGATTGAAGAACCTTAATGGACTTTCTAGTTTGATTTTCTACTTTATGTCTGAATTTTTTGAACTTTTCAAATGCTTTAGACTTGTGTCTTATTAAGTATACATATCCATATTGAGATAGATCATCAGTAAAGATGATGAAGTAAACATAGTTACCTTTAGCCAACACATCAAGTGAGCTGTGCACATCAGTATGTACTAGGATAAGTAGGTTTATGATCCTTTCCCCATGTCCCATAAAAGGAAGCTTGGTCATTCTTTCTTAAAGGTATGATTCACAAATCGGATATAACTCAGAATTCGATGGATCCGCCAGTCCAAATTTCTTCAATTTGTTAATCCTATCTTCGGATACATGATCTAACCTAAGGTGCTCTAGATACCTTTCATTTAGACTATCCCTAGGATGTTTTATTCCTATGGCATTCATATTTTACTCAATATTAAATATAGATTCATCAACATGCAACTGATAGAGACCATTAATTATAAAACTACTTGTAATTTTATTTCTTTTTCAAAAAGAATAGTACAGTAGTCCTTAAGAAAGCTAACTATATAACCTTCCTATGCTAAACAAGAAATAGAAATTAAATTTTTACTTACTGTAGGCATAAAATAATAGTCTCTAAGTACTAAATCTAAATTAGATGGTAGTTGAAGAGGATAGGTTTCCATGATCACAGTAGCAACTCTTGCTCTATTTCTGACGTGTAGGATCATCTCACCATCCCTCAGCCTCCTGCTCTCCTCAAGATCCTACATGGATGTGCACAAGTGAGCACTCAAATCAGAGTCAAGCACCCAACTAGATGCAGAAGAAATCATTACGTTATATTCAATTACAAGCATACCTCCAGAAGGATCAGCCTCCTTCTTATTCTTTAGGCTGACTAGGTTTAAAGGATAGTTCCACTTTCAATGGCTGTCGGTATTGCAATGGGAACATTTTTCTTTATCGATGGCCTTCTTCTTCGATTCTTCTTTCTTTCTTTTCTTTCGACCTTCAATTTTCTACTTCTTCATAGACTTTTTCTTCTTTCCAAAAGATTTTTTTTTAGAGGAAGTTCGATCCACAGCAAGCACTAAGCACTTTGAACCTTTCAGAGAAAGCTCAGTAGTGACTAGCATATTTATCAATTTAGCCAAGGTACATTATAGTGTATGCATATGGAAGTTCATGATGGATTGCCTAGATGCATCAGTTAAGGACTACAAGATCATATTAATTTGTAGGTCTCTATCCAACTTGACATCAAGCTTCTCAAGCTCTTTTAGGTCCTTGATCATCATCAGATAATGATCTTGGATCGACTACCCATCATGCATTTGAGCATTAAAAAGTATTCTTGTGACCTGATACTTGGCTATGCAACTCTGATAAGAATGCGATGTTGTCGTTAAGATACTGTATTTATCAGTTTAATCCAACTTCTTAAAATAATTAAAAATACATAGATAGCAGTGAGTCGAATCGAATCCACAGGAAAGATAGTATTTTTAGATTTAAAATCTTTGATTTTACAAAAGAAAAAAGAAAAAAATTTATGTTTTGAAATCAAAAGTGAAGTCAAAAAATTAAAAGTAAAAATTAAAAGGTACAAAAATTTAAACTTGGTACTAAGATCTACTAGTTAGATCTTAGCATCTACTTGCAATAAAATAAAGAGCAATAACTAAAGTATAGAAATTAAATTATAATAAAAAAAATCATAAATTTAAAGAATATAAAATAAAATTTATATTAATTAAAATTTTAAAATTTAAATACATAAAATTTAAAAAAAATAAAATAAAATAAAATAGCCTGATCTCTGATCTTGGATCGGCATTGGTGGAAAGATGGTGTAGAAGCCCAGCTCTTTTTCTCGGCACTAGTTTCCTCGAAGTAGCCATTAATCCATAGCCTGGCTTCTCCCTATACCAAAGCTTCATCTTGATCGAAGATGTCGATTTCTAGAGGCCTGGGGTCCTTTTTATAGAGCTAGGAGGGCTAGAGAGTTTTTTCTGGGCAATATGGGACTAAAGAGCTCTTTAATCATCAAAATATGAAGAAATCTGAATGAGAATTAAATTAAAAAAAGTCCTGGATAAATTCTATTGCTCTGGATGAAATTTGACCATTGATAGAAATCCAACAGACTAAAAATCATCAAAATCAGATGTGTATCAGCCTAGATCAGGTCGGATTAAATTTTGACCATTCGATCACATGTTGGTGGAGAAAATCTGGCTGTTGATCATGCGTCGGAAGTCCTGATCACCATTGGAAGCATTCTGGACTATCGGATCATCCCCTGGATTGAGCGCTGCCATTGGATGGCGATCCGTGTGAAGTCTAAAGCTGAATCAAATCCAAAAATAACCACAACCATTTGATCTTGACCGTAAGCTACTGTTGCCATCCGATCGTGCAATTATTGTTCCCATAGACCGCGTGGACCAGCTTCACCACACACCGTAGCCAATCAATGCTCTTGTCATCGAGTGAAAAGACTAAAATACTCTGTGAGCTGTAATAGATTTTTTGTGAACCCTTTAAGGATCTAGATCCACCACATGTTGTGCAGTGATTCGTCGATTTCTGCTGAACTGGCGGTCCATGCCTAAATCGTGGATCGACTGATGACTTTTACGATTGAGTCGACTTGGCTTGGTATGTTTGGATGCACCAACTTCATCAGCTTGGCTCGGCTTGGTGGCTTGGCTTACGGAGCCGACTGAGCCATTTTCCTTTTTTTAATTTTTTTTTTATATTTAGAAATTCATATCTTCTTCGTTTTAGCTCCGTTTTGCTTCAAATTTATTTTATTATGATCAAAAAAATAAGCTCTTTCTATTGATGGTAATATTTTATTTTTTAATTTTTATTATTTTTAAATATTTTTTTTAATTAATAAAAATATTAATTTTTAAAATATATATATAAATTGATTATTAATTAATATAGATTAATTAATAAATTAATATTTTTATTGATGAATTTATGGTACTTATTAGACTCCCTTTACCAAACAACTCTTATATGTGAGCCAATATTTGACGACCAATCTTGATGTCCTTATGTTGGCACTAAAGCTCATCAGACATTGAGCCCAATTTGTAGTACTTAGTTTTATTATCTTCATCTATTCATTTCTCTAGAGATGCTCTCTATTCAGTAGATGGACATGCTAGTAAGGTGGGAGGGTCATGGTCCAATACATGAACCAGCTTTTTGAAATCCAAAATAATTTTACAGTTTTGGAGCTAATCCTTATAATTAGGTTTGGTCAGTTTGTGGATGTCTAGGATTTGGGCTAGTGGGTTGAATGCAGATATTTTTTTATAGAGAATCAAAATTTCTAGTTAATCATTGTAATTAGACTTAACCAATTTATTTAAAAATTTTATTTTTAAATAAATTTTGACTCCCACTATTTTCATATATCCCTATACTCCCTTAGTAAAGATGCAAAAATCTCTATGATCAAAGACTTCTAGTGGATAGTGCAGTCCCACTGACTGGCTCACCACCTCACCTAATAGTTATTGGTGATGGGTCAGCCCAATGGGTGGATAACTCTTATCCAATAATTCTCTAATCATGGTGCATCCAAATCTAGTCTCTAAGTCATGAATCTCACCATGCTTGGAATATTGCTCCACTCCTTAATTAAGTCAAACCCACCATTTGCATGACTTGGATTTTTTATTGGATCCGTCACCATATCCAAAATATTGAGCTCAATCCATTCTCTAACTCATAGCATCTAATGCCTAATAGACATGATTGTATCTTTCTAGTGCAATTGAACCACTATAATTAGCTGAGAACAATCAACCCCGGGAAGGGCCTGCATATCTACAATGATGGAAGATCTATAACTTAATATTTTCTTAGAAAGATTTAATTTAGGTCTCTTAAACTTGACTTGACTTAGTCATAACATTATGACTAACCTAGTGGCATGAGTTAGCTCGAATTATTAGCCACCTCAAATCAGAACTGGATCAACCTAATTAAGTAGGTAAGTGAGATCAGTAGGAGGAATATGCCATTAACTCATCGTGAACGCATTTAGTTCGACTAGCTTTTAATTAAAGACCACTAGTCATATCTGCCACACTTATCTTAGACACCAATTTATCAAATCAGAACTAATCAAGTTAGCCTATAATCCAGGCTAAAACCGTGGAGCTAAATTAGGTCTTAACATGGTTGACCACATATGACTATGAGTCAAACTTGATCCAGACTTAATCTTATTGAGTTAGTCAATTCTAAGCACTCTTGATCTGACCTAACCAACTCTTGATTCGGTTTGATCAACCGCTAGACCTAATTGGGCTACCCATGCCCGAACCCAATTTTATGAAGATATCTTAGATCTAAAAATTTATAACTTTTAGATTTGATTGATTTTATAGTCTTAATTCTTAATTAAGTTTGGGTTCATAAATAAAACATTCATAAAAAATCCTAGGATTTCAAGATCTAAGATTTTATAGAAAAGTAAGTTCTAATTTTTGATTAAGAATAAACACGCAGCACCCCTACATGCCATAAGAGCACTCCATCAAATAAAAAGAGGGGGCCTTTAAATCCTTCTTACTCTTATGATTGGACGGCCAAGAAAAATATTTTAATCAAAAATTAACAATTACACTACAAAATAATTAGATCTATAATATATATCGCATATAAAATTATAGATCTAACTATGCATGCTTTGTATATATCTCATGTATCAAAATCTAATTAACATATGTATATTTTTAGATCTGATATATCACATATAACATCTAAAAAATAATATTTTAAATGATCATATCATATAAAATTTTATTCTATATAATACATAGAATAATTCTATATAGCTAGTCTAGACATGCATCAAATACATCTCATGTATTAAAATCTAATTTTAATTTTTTATTTTTCAGATCTGATTATAACTCTTATAACATCTAAAAATAAAATTTAAAAAAAAAATCTAATTGATCATTTTAAAGAGAAATTTATTCTAGACTAGATATAGAATAATTCTAAAATCTAGTCTAGTCAAACATCTCATACATCATCATATATCAGAATGTATATGAAATATCGAATTAATCTATTAATTTTAGATCTAATCATATATTATGTGACATCTAAAAACAATAATATCAGATCAAAAATAAAATATAAATTACATCAAAATCTGATATGAAGAACTACAAATGCATCTCTGATACTAGTTGAAGGAAAAACTATTTTTCTACAGTAGGATTGATCTGATCAGATCAAATCAGTAGCAAAATATTTTAAAATTTTTCTATAAATTTTGGATTAGATTTGAGAACTCTTAGATATAATCCTATTAATCTGATATTAAAAATAAAAATTACAATTAAATCTTGTAGAAGATTCATTACCTGTTTGGGGTAACAATTATCCTATCGATGATCTGTCAATTCCCAAGGTTTTGGATTTAGCCACGCACATGCTTTGCTTGTACCAAAGTCCACTCAGATTGGATCTGAACGTGCTCTCCTTCTAGATTTGATCTCTGAAAATTAGATCTAGAGTCTTCTGGTTGATCCTCCAAACTAATTGTTGAAGGTCACATGTTCGTCTCACGAATAATTTGAATTTCTTCCTGATCTTTATGCCAAAATAATTTGATCCTTCACTAGAACTCATGCCCAACTCTTAGGCATGGAGAAGAGAGAGAGGACCAGCGAGAGGGAGACATGGAGAGGAAATTGGGCAGTAGCCTTGGGGTGTTGGATCTTAAAGATACAAACCCTAGGGCACAGGAAGGGTTTAAATAGACCCTGCACCAACCCTAGAGTCCAATTTGATCAAGTAATCTAATTACTTGATTTTAATCAGATTTTAATCTAATTCCAAATGAGAAATACCAGGTCTTTACCTAGTTTTGTCACCCAAAACTCCCTTGGAGTTGTCACACAAAAGGTATAAGGAGAGGAGGGTGGCATGGAGAATTATCTCCAAGAGTTTGTTCCTCTATGCCTCCTCTTGTTGTGTGCATGCCAAATAGGAGGGCCCATCATATTTCTTCGATGAATAACTCCTTGGGGCATGCACCCCAAATCAAAAATATAGGAGGCACATGCCATACCCTTCAATTCCTACAAAGATCCGATCAATGTTCTAACAAAATCGAAAATAGCAGGTTGTGTCAGGAATTGGTGGGTGTTGTCTTATTTTCATTTGATGGATTAAGATAATTTTTTTCTATTTTGGACAAGCTCCAGTCAGACTAGGACAAACCCTTATAGGATTCCTGAGTAAGCCCAAACTAATTTGGCTCAGTCGAGACAAACTAGAAAAATTATAGAAGGAGAATGTTAGGCTCAATTGTGTGCTAGCATAATTTTCTTGAACCTAATTGGATCTAATCCAAATCAATCAAATTTGGTTAGACCAATTGATCATATCCAATTGCAAACTCTTATTTGTGTGACTTAGTTAGGTTTAGTTCTGTATGGTAATGAAATATGTCGCAATCTCTATCATCGATATCATCGAAAAATATTTCGATGGACCAGAATTTTTTTGATTCACACAATTAGAATGATCGATCATCGAGATCACTCTAATTGTTCTCAAAATCCATCAGTGACATCTAGCAGTATATGGTGCAAATCCATCAAAACTGAAAGCGAACCTCTCGACGTAGCTACTTATGTGATTGGGTTCTTCTATCATGAGCCCTGACAAGATTAGGATTAAGGTGAGCTCATCAAACCCAACACCCCGTCATGATTGAATCATTCGATCTGAGTCTGATGTGAAATTCTAATAGAAAATGCTTTTCTATTATATCACTTTGCCATGGGCATGGGCTTAAGAACTTAATTTCATGATAATCATAGGACTACTCATCCTCTATCAAGGTTGATAGATCCCATCTTAGTGCAAACTAGTTCCTACAATGAACATGCTATAGCTAACATACACCTCAAAATTTTGAATAGCTAGAAGATCGAGTTATGGTATAGTCAAACTATAATACACTCAAGATAAACTATTGATGCACCTTAGATCTAAGAACCAAACAAACTACTACAGTATTGAGCTAGTCATCGATGAGAAGATAGACTTTCTTATGACTGCTCAAGGTGGTCAGGCTCAGTGCTCTCATTCTCTAACAAGTACCTGTACTCTTGCTCCAGTATCTCCATATCATAGATTTAAGACTCATCTATCCTATGAAAGTGATCATGCACCGATCTTTTGGATTGATCACTACTCTCATGATGATCCTACGATCGAAAGTAGTTTATGAGTTATTTATGACAATACATGTCTTAAATTTTCAACTCCTAAAAATATATGTTTATCATACCCGTTAACTCGAAAGATGTATCATAGATACTTTAAACACATAATATGATAGAAAATAACTTTTTTATTAATTTATAATCAAAATTATAAAAATGCCTCTAGAAAGTGTATTACAAGTGCTAGCCAATCTGGCTTTTAGGGCACATATCTAACATCCACAGCATTTGGTTTTGAGGACAACCAATGCATATGACATACAATGATCTACACTCGATAAGTTATCATCCTTATTAATAACTTATCATTTGATCATGAATAAATTTAATAACCATCCGACAAAGCCTCCTTTATCGATTAATTATGGTCCTAAGGACTTCATCATAACACAGAAATTCATTTAAGGAAGATAGAACTTTTATGATGAGTAGGCCAAAATAATAATAATTATTTAATAATTTATATACTAATTTTAATTATCTATAACTTAGATAATTGGCTTTAGGATACATTTTTCAATCGATTAGAGAGAAGAATTTCATTTGTCCTCCTTTAGTTTTTCATCTCTTAGAGAGTTTGAGAGATCTAAAGAAAAAGAAACAAGATCAGCCATTAGGAGGGATCTACAAGGAGCTAGCATCCTATGCAGATTTTCGATCGTCGAACCTCTGATCAGTGTAGAAGCTTCGTATGGACAACATATGGAGACTAGACATTCTATGCAGATCTAAGCGATGATCACATCCATAAAGATCAACAGCAGATTTCTCGATCCATGCTCAGGTATAGAGATCTGATCTCCATAGTATGCTAGATTAGATCTAGATCAGTATTGATATGATATTTACCTATATATTATTTATTTTTAATATTTATACATGCTTGTTGGTGCAGAAAATTGCCAGACGCTGGAGTTTGCTGGAGTTTGAAGAAGAAGACCTCACTAACGAAACCTATAAGATGAAGTCCAGACCGAAGATGGATAGCTTTGGCAGGATCCTCCGATGGTCAAGTTAGTTTTATGTTCAATAAGGAATGGAGTACTTAAGAGAACATAGTTAAAGAGAAAAGCTTAGAGAGGAGAAACGTATCTAGAGGATCCTTTATATAGATAGAGCCTGTAGCAAAATGCTGGTGACAATCATAATAGAATGTCAAAAAGCCATTCAAACTACTCAATGTTTGTTACAGAGAGTGGACTATTATTTTATCGTGACTTGCTGGCAGTTGAATTTCATCTACTAGAGGTTGGACTGATCGAGCTTTGAAGGTTGGCCCTTGCATTGATGATGGTGAATGTGCAACTAGGTTCTAAGCTTGGATCTTGCTGGTGCTGCCTTTGACGACTTTTTGGAACTCAACTGCCTTCAAGATCGATCGAGAGCGGGTGTGGATATTCAAACTAAAGGCCAAAGAGGGGATGGTAGGCTCTTTAATAAGAACTATGGCTAGGCTTTCTTAAAGAAGTATGGATAGGATAGCAGAGATCTGAGATTGACTTGAAGCTAGGATGGATGAATACTGAGATTCATTGCTTTTCAAGTTGCCATTGCTTACTCTAAGCTGAGGATCAGACTTATGTTAATAAGGAAGTTCTCTTACTGACTCAAATTCATCCTTCCAAAGTCGTTGGTGTAATGCTGCCAAGATCTGCAATCCCTAAGATGGAGCAAAGGAACTTGATTGGAGAAGAATTTAGCTGGAGAGGAATTTGGCTAGAGAAGAGTTCTGCTGGCTTGGGTCCCTGATGTAAAATTAATGAGATCTATTATTTATAGTGAAGGAATTCGGCTGCCTTCAAGGTCAGCCACCAAACAAGGTGGGACTATGCTGGGATTCGATACTTGATGGAGGGCCTGCCATCTATCTCAAGCCAAGGATCAGGATCAGTCGAATGGCAACTTCTTTCACTACTCAAGTTTGTCTGGCCAAAGTTTAACATGTCTCCAATAGATTCTTCCAGGATTAGACTATGATGAAGATGTAGCTTAGCTAAAGTTTGGACTCAACCATTACTACTTTAGATAGCATCGTACCAAGGTTGGACACCCTATTGGACTTTGGTGGGAGCCATTTTATCCTCAATACTTGTCCTCCTACTCTCAAGTTCAAAATTTGGATGAAGGGAGTACTTAGATCTATGATCGCCAAAGTCCTCTCTAACTTCCTGCTTCTTGGCAGGTGGAAAATTTTTAGCTCTTTCGAGCTGGCACCGAAGTTTCTTTAATGTTGGATGTTTCAAAATGACCTATCATTAAAATTCCCCCCAAACACGGAGCTCCATGTAGGGTGTCATAAATATCCTATCTGGCATCAGCTGTAGTCATGATGGGTCGAACACACGGCAAACGAGGTTTGGGCATGAGTGTTCTACAATCATAACTACTCCTAACCTTTCTTGACTATTAGATCTCTTCTTTTCCCTTTCTCTCCTGCCCCGACTCTTTTTCCTCTTCGCTTGCTCTTTGGTTTTCATCTTCCTCACTCCAAGTCACTATGGTTCACTTCATCGTCCTTCGCCTTCTTCAAGCCTGAGCATCCTATTCCATCCTCTTCTATGATTTCTCAGGTCTTTGGCATCTTTTTCACCCTTTCCATGCCATTAAGGGAGGATCTTGACTCTACTAATACATTGAGGAATTACAAAGCTCCCCCGCTGTCCAAATTATTAGATGATCAGACCTTGTTTGTCATCGGCCTAAGTCCATTCAACCTAAAAGGTATACATTATCATCTTCTTTTTTGCTCTTTCATCTTTTCGTAACATTGGTTTGCTCGTTGCTGTAGAGGTGACTCCTGAGGAGCTAAACTGGTTGACCAAAGGGATCAAAGCACTCAAGAAAAAATTGGTTCTTCAGGGGAATCATCAAAGCGGGCAAAGGTCACAGACCCAAGCCTAGCCACTCCTACTCCAGAGGTCGCTACAGTAGTGTCAAGCTCGACCTCGCCCAATGAAGCTATTGCCTTCGTGCCCCCTAATCAAGGGATAGTTGGAAACAAGAGAAAGAAGAGAGCTGTTGCCAAGAAGGTTGGAGAATCTAGTGGTGATAATTCCTGTCCAGACCAAGGCTTCTTGGATGATTGGGAGGTCATCTAGTCTTTAATGGAGGGCTGCATCCTTCCACACATCATTAAAAGGATTTTCCAAATAGATGATGAGGAGAGGATAAGGGACTCTTATGCAGCCTTCCTTGAGGTATTCAACTTTTTTCTATGTTTGGTTGGATATAAACAGACCTCACGAGTTATAACTCTTAGCTTGCCATTTGTAGCTAGGGCATCATTTGTTCACTCATGCGGAGGTGATAAACCTCCACAAAACTTAGGCTTCAGGGGCCATTGAGGAGGCCCAAGCAGAGGTTAAGAGTACTAAAGCCGAGATCGAGTGCTTGAGGGAGGCCCATTCTACCATGGTTGGGCATCTTCAGGAGGCACTCCAAAAAGAAGAGCAAACATCGATGGGATGGAAAGCCACCTTAATTTTGGAAGAGAACAAGAGGAAGAAGGCTGAAGCTAAGATCGGTGTGGAGAGGGAGTAGGCTGTTGAGTCCTTCAAATCTTTGAAGGTAATGGAGGATAGTAAGGTAGCTTTCGCTCATGATGCCTCTCTCAAGGGGTTCAAGCTCTACCAAAAGAGGATCATGGAGAAATTTCTAGAGCTAGACCTTGACTTTCTGATTGAGGGTTCTTCCAATGATGAGGTAGAAACTCCAATGTCGACCTTCCATCCATCGAGCCTGTCGTTGTTGAACCTGTCGAATCTACTACTGCACCTATCGAGCCCATGTCGGGCTCTTCTACCAGCCACCATCAAATGTCAGATACCTCTAAAAGTTATACTTATTCTTTGCTTTCCTACAATGCACTTAGTTTTTCAATCAATGAAATCGAATAGAGTCTCTTCTTTTCATACCTTTTATATTTTTTGGTGTGCTTGTTTATTCAAAATCCTGCTTGTGAACATTGCCATGGTTCACAATCGTATACCTAAGTCACATCACAACCTCAGGCCATTCCCCTAAAGGCCATCATCAAGGGTTTAAAAAAGAAAGTTCATCAGGACACTAAGAAGTTGAAAAAAGTGAAAGATGAACTTCAAAAGTTGAAGAAAAACTTTGCGGCAGCCATAGTTGAGATCAGTCACCTTCGCCAATCGTCCAAGCAATCTTTCAAAATGTACACCATCAAGAAAAATCATTTGAGTGAAGAGCACGAGGAGACCAAAAAGCACGCCAGCAAAAAGTCTTGGACTTTTACCACCAAAGTCACTCTCTTAAAGTTGAGCTCAGAGCAGCGAAGGAGAAAATTCTACTACTAGTGGGGAGCTCAGCATGGAATACTAATCGAGAAGAGTATAGCTAGGAGTGATCTAAAAGATTTTCTGAGCTTTAGAGCCAACTGTGCATGGTCAGAAATTCATACAACAGTTATAGGCTTGGCTGGAGCGACCAAATTGCTGAACTTCAATGAACAATTTAGAAGGCTAATGAGGAGATTGCTCGACTCTACAACTGATTGACAAGCAGGGCTCAAGTTGGCTTGAGCAGAGATTCGAAGGAAATTGATTCTCTAAAATGCACCCTGGAAAGTCTTTTTGAGTTGCATGATAAGAACAAGGCCAAGCTGCTCCAACTCAAGATTCAGATGGCCTATCAGGAGAATTTGGTGAGGGATATTGATGCCAAATCTAAGGTTGAATGGAAGAGATTGAGGGAGGCCGAAGAGAATACGAGAAGAGCTCAGAAGCTACTAAGTGAGAGTTTAGCAGCAAGGAAAGAGCTTGAAGACAAGGTCAATGATTTGAAGCACACCCTTATTATGGCTGGAGCAGGAAGTTGGAAGTCCGAATAGGACTTCATCCTTGTTCTTTTTTTCTCTCTCTCCTTTTCTTTTTTTGTAATTGGTCATAGACACTTCTTGTATTAAACTTTAATATCAGTGAAATCATATTTCTTTTGACTATCTTTGCATCTTGTTTTGATTTTGTATTCATGAAACTCTTTGCTCTTGTGCTGTGTTTGATGTTGATGTTGCTTTAGGAGTGAAAATCTCGACCTGCTATCTCGTAGATGTATCCCCCTTGTTTATCAACAAAGATTTTCCAAACTCATTTAGTCTTCCAATTTAGGAACCAGGGCTTTTGCATCCTTTGCATAGGTTTTTACTCACATTAGGACAAGGTCTACCTCCTATCTCTAATTTGGTTGCCTTTTACCCTTATTCGGATGAGGTCTACTTCTTGTTCCTAACAAGATTGTCAAGCACAAAAGAGCCACTGAGAGGGCCTTTCCCCATTACTCTTGTTTAAAAAATAGAGGCCTTCCATTCCTAACGTGGTTGGCTATTATCTTTATTAGGATGAGGTTCACCTCCTATTCCTATCAAGGTTGCCGGGACACAAAAGGGTAGTTGAGAGAGCATTTCCCCATTACCTCCTATTTAGGAACTGGAGGTCTTCTTTCCCTCATAAGGGTCTTCATCCACATCAAGACAAGATCCACCTCCTATTTCTGATGTGGTTGGCTGTTACCCTTTTTAGGATGAGGTTTATCTTCTGTTCCTAACAAGGTTGCTAGAATGCAAAAGGGCCGTTAAGAGAGCTTCTTCCCAATACCTCATGCTTAAGCATCGAAGGCTTTCAATCCCTCACAAGGGTCTTCATCTACATGAGGATGAGGTCCACCTCATATTCTTGATGTGGTTGGCTATTATCCTTATTAGGATGAGGTTCATCTCTTATTCCTAATAAGATTGTCAAAGCACAAAAAATACATCGAGAGGACCTCTCCCCATTACCTCCTATTTAAGAATTGGAGGCCTTCCATCCCTCATAAGGATCTTCATCCACGTCAGGACGAGGTCGACCTTCTATTTCTAATATGGTTGGAAATTACCCTTATTAGTACTAGGTTCATCTCCTATTCCTAACAAGGTTGCAGGGCCACAAAAGGATCATTGAGAGGGCCTCTCTCCATTACCTCCTATTTGATAACCGGAGGTCTTCAATCTCTCGTAAGGATCTTCATCCATGTCAAGATAAGGTGCACCTCCTATTTTTGATGTGGTTGGCTATTAGTCATGTTAGGATGAGGTTCACCTCCTATTCCTACCCAGATTGTCGAGGTACAAAAGAACTATTAAGAAGGCCTCTCCCCACTACTCCTGTTTAAGAACCAGAGGCCTTCAATCACTTGTAAGAGTCTTCATCTATATCAGGACGAGGTTCACCTCCTATTCCTAATATGGTTGGCTATTGCCTATATTAGGATGAGGTTCACCTCCTATCCTAATAAGATTGCTAGAATGCAAAAGAGCTATTGAGAGGGCCTCTCCCCATTACCTTCTGATTAAGTATTAGAGGCCTTCAATCCCTCGTAAGGATCTTCATCTATGTCAGGACGAGATTCACCTTCTATTCCTGATGTGATTGGCTATTATCCTTGTTAGGATGTGGTTCATCTTCTATTCCTAACAAGATTGTCAGGGCATAAAAGACCCATTGAGAGGGCCTCTTTTTGTTACCTCCTATTTAAGAATCGAACTCCTTCAATCTCTCATAAGGAACTTCATCCATGTCAGGACGAGGTCCAACTCCTGATCTTGATGTGGTTGGCTATTATCTTATTAGGATGAGATTCACCTCATATTCCTAACAAGATTGTGTTAGGAGTTGTGTTCCAAAATCAATCATCAGTCTATTAACGATTGTACTAAATTTTATAATTATATATAAATTAATAAATAAATAAAAATTATTTTGGTATTTTTCATCATAAATTCTTTCATCTTCTAATGAGCTCCTATGTTGTGGTGAAGTTCTTGGGACTATTTAGATTTGATAAAGAAAGATTTATCATTTAGTCTTGAAACATGTTTGCGACCAAATGATACGTTGGTAGTAAGGATGACAATGTTTATTGAGTTTAGGTCATTATGTGCTATATAGGTTGGTTGTCCTCTTAACCAAGAACTGTGGAGACACTAGTATGGTATGCAGGTGAGATGTAGGGGCACATTTGCACTGAACATGATCAACTTCAAAACTTTTCTATTATCAAGATTTGCTCCAATGGGGTATGGGTATAAGTGTCCCTTCGATCTGAGATCACCATGGTGACTTTCAAGCAACTCAGTATGCTTTGGTGCCAGACTACCTGAATTTCTAATTTAGTGATGGATGGTTTTTAGACATAGTCAAGTACTTGAGGAGTTGGTGCATGAGTCAAGATGGTATTGACCACTTTGATTTAGGAGCTGTGTTCAATTATATTTCAATTTAGCAAAGCCTTGGCCAGGATAGTCCTAGTGAGGAGTCATGGGACTAATTGCATTGAGATATGATTTGGATGTACTTTTTAGGATTGATAGTTTAACTCTAAGTCATCCTATACATAAAGGTCAAAGGGATGAATTATGCGATAACAATATTAACGTAGGTTCTGAGTGTTGCAATTATGACTATTCGACCTATCCAAATATTAGGTTCCATTGCTAGATGGTCGCTTCGATCAGTACAGAAATTGATTTCTATGCTATTGGCTTAGGTTCGAACTTACGAGGTCACATACATTAAAGATTCTTATCTGATCTGATGGCTGATGGAGAGTCCCAGTGGACTAGAACTCAATGGTCAAGAGTCTCACTAGATTGGCACTCTTTGATCGAGAGTCCTACTAGACTAGGACTTTGAGTCCTACTTGTCTGGGACTCAATGATTAGGAGTCCCACTGGACTGAGACTTTATGGTCAAGATTCTCACTAGACTGAAACTCTTCGACCAAGAGTCCTACTATATTAGGACTCTGAGTCATGCTTGTCCAAAACTTTGTGATCAAGAATCCTACTAGTTCGTGACTCTATGATCATGAGTTCCACTCATTTAGGATATTGGAGTCAAAAGTTCCACTAGTTTGGGACTCTTCGATCAAGAGTTTTATTTTGATCAGACTCTGTTGCCCGGACACCCGCTGAATTTAGACTCTATGTTTATGAGAGATTTAATTAGTAATTTAATTACTAATTAACTTAATTTAATTAAATAATTATTTTTAGATCAAGTTCAATTGAATTAGATTCAGTTGGGTTTGACCCGATTAGGTTATGAGATGACCAAATCACTGAGGAGGTCTGATCCATGATTTGATCAGGGATTGGACTTGATTAATTTTTTATTTTATTAAGATTTAATTAAGCCTAATTAAGAATAAATGAGTTGGATTTAATTAATCCTAATTAAGAATAAATGAGTTGGTTCAATTGGATGAGATGAATTAAGACTAGTTTGACCAAGTCTACCCATGTGCCACCTCACCAATATTTGCGCCATCCTATTCTCCATGAGAAAGAGGTTTCTCATGATTTTTTTCATGCTAGAGAGGGCTCATGCCCTCCTTTCTCATATCATAGATAGATAAGGTTGGCTTCATTGGTATTCAATTTCAAATGGAATTTGAATGAACAAACCCATCTTATCCTATTTAATCTCTTCCAGGCCTCTTCCTTTGTTGAACTTTTTTTTTTTAATCATAGATTTTTTTTGGGGATGTGTGATATCTAAAAATGCCTCTCCTCTACATGCGTGAGCCTCTCCCTTATGTGAGAAAATTAACAAAAAAATCAAAAGGAAGAAAAACCAAGAGAAAGAGAGGGCGCAAGATTTTTGGTGAAAGCTGTCCTAGGGTTTCAACCTAGGATTCTTGGAGTTTCATATGATCTAAGTGTCAGATCTTCACATAATTTTTTGGAGAGCCTTCTCTACCTCTACTTCTGAAGTTGAGTGTCTAAAGAATCGGTAGAAGGAGATCAAACAAGTTTAATTATATTCAGCCATCAAGACCATTCTATATCGAGCTAGCACTCATAAGCAGTCGATCAGGATCAGGGCCTCATGTGGACCATCCATGGAGGCTAAACTAAAGAAAAAAATCTATTTTTTGGATCAGATTCATTCAGATCTGATTGGATCAGGAGGGATATTTCAAAAATTTTTTCTCTAAGATCCTAATCAGATTTGAGACTCCTCAGATCTGATCTTACTGATCTGATAATAAAAATAAAAATTAAATCTAATTTAATTATATCTTTATTTTGGATAATCCAATTATCCTATGATGATTTCGATGTTTACCTAAGGTCCTGGATATAGCCACGCAAGTGCGTGGCCTCTATCGGTATCCACTCGGATAGGATCTGGAGATCTTCTCCTTCTCAATCAATCCTTCAAAAATCAGATATAGATCTGATCTTAAAGGTCTTCAAAACTCCTTTTGAAGAACTATCATTGTCTCTTGTAGTAGTGCTGCCTTCTTCCTTTCCTGGCATCTTTCACATGCTTGCATCGCACCCAAAACCCCTTGGGCATGGAGATGAGAGAGAGGACTAGAGGGTGGCATGGAGAAGGAGGGAGAGAGGCTTTGTGGCATGGGCTAAAGGTAGAAGCATTAACAACCTAGGCACAGACAGGGTTTATGTAGATCCTACTGCACTATGCAGTGCCACATCATCCCAACCAATCATGGCCATTTGAGTAATCAGATCTAAATCTAATTGGTAGGATGACATCATCTAATCCAATCAGATGAGAGACCCTCAAAGTCTGCATAAGGTGGTGTCAAGACTGGGTCAAACAAGAGTTCTTGGCGCCACAGAGTTTAATCCCCTGAAGCAACCCTGGAGTCCCATCTGTATGGGACTCCTCCTTTATCCTCATGGGGTGCATGCCTCCCTAAGCATGTACCCTCTTTCTATCTATATTTAGTAGAGGGACAAGGCCCCAGGTACTCTCCTATAGATGCATGACATATGGGCAGATGTCCAAGTATCTAGGGTCAATATTTTATCAATGTCCGAAAATAGGAATTAGCAGCTGATCGAAAATGATAGATGTTGTCTTAAATTTATCTTATAAATTAAGATAATTCTTTTTTAATCTGAACAAGCTCCAGTCAGATCAAGTAAAGATTTTTGAGTGAGCCCAAACACATTTGGCTCAGTCGAGACAAGCTTTAATGATTATTAAAGGAGAACATTAGGCTCAATCATATGCTAGCATAATTTTCATGAACCTAATTAAATCTTATTCAAATCAATTAAGCTGGATTAGTCCAATTGATGACATCTAGATCCAAATCCTTATTTGTGTGACCTAGTTAGGTTCAGTTTCGTATGGTAATGGGATATATCTGAAGAAAAAATCCTGATTTTTCATGTCAGGTTCGTTCAGATTTGATCGGATTAAGAGAGATTTTTCAAAAATTTCTCTCATATCTCTAGATCAAATTTTATAGATCTAATAAATAAAAATAAAAATAAATTATATTCGATTAATTTGTACCTTGATGTTGGGTAATCAGATTATCCTTTGATGATCCTGCTGATTGCCCGAGATTCTGGATCTAGCCACGCAAGCGCCTGGTCTCTACCGGTATCTACTTGGGCTAAATTTGGAGATCTTCTCATTCTTTATCACCTCTCTAAATATCAGATCTAGATCTAATTTGGAGGATCTTCAAAACTCCTTTTGAAGATCTACAGTCATCTCTGCAGTAGTGCTGCCTTCTTCTTTTCTCGTCAGCTTTCTCTTGCCTAGATCGCACCAAACTGGAGCCCAAAATTTCTTGAAAATAGAGAGGAGAGAGAGGACTAGAAGTTGGCATAGAGGAGGGAGAGGGTCAGCCTTTGGGCATGGGCTAAGAGAGAACTCAGTAAAAGTTGGGTGCAGATAGGATTTATATAGATCCTGCTGCGCCATGCAGTGCCACATCATCCCGATCAATCACATTACTTTGTGCAATCAGATCTAAATCTGATTGGAGGAATGACATGACCTGATCCAATCAGATGAGAGTCCCTTCGATTCATCCTTAGATGGCACCTAAGATTGGTCAAAGTCTATAGGTTGGCACAACCAAAGTAGAATCGTAGAAGCAACCAAGAGTCCCATCTATATGGGACTCCAGGCATCCCTATCCAAGGGTGCACGCCTTCCTAGGCATGCACACCCTTCTTTCCAATTTCTAATAATGGGACAAGCCCTTATCTGCTCTCCTACAGGTGCATGACACATGGGCAGATGTCTAACTATCAAAAATCAACATTTGACCAAAGTCAAAGACAAGAATTAGCAGGTGACGAAAAATGGTAGGTACTATCTCAAATTTATCTCATATATTAAGACAATCCTTTTTTAACCTGGACAAGCTCCAGTCAAACCAAGTAAAGGTATCTGAGTGAGCACAAATATTTTTGGCTCAGTCGAGATAACTTTTAATGATAGTAAAAAGAGAACGTTAGGCTCAATCGTATGCTAGCATGATTTTCTTGAACCTAATTGAATCTTATTCAAATCAATTAAATAGGGTTAGTCCAATTGATGATATCTAGATCCAAACCCATGTTTGTGTAACCCAATTAGATTCAGTTCTATATGGTAATGGGATATGTCATGATCTCTATCATCGACATCATCAAAACTTCTTTTGATGGATTAGAACTCTTCTGATTCAGATAACTAAAATGATCGATTATCTAAATCATTCTAATTGCTCCCAAAATCCACCAAACACCTAGTAGTATATGGTGGCAACCCATCAAAACTAAAAATGAACCTCTTGATGTAGCTACTTGTGTGATTAAGTTCTTCTATCTTAAGCCCCGATCAGATTAGGGTTAAGTTAAACTCGTCAAACACTAATTTCTATCATATGATTTAATCATTCGATTCTAGTCCGATGTGAAAACCTTAATAGAAACTCTTTCTATTATTTCATCCTGCCATGGCCATTGGCTTATGGACTTGATTTTCATGATCATCATAGGGTTTCTCCTCATCTACCGAGGTAGATAGATTCTCCCTTGGTGCAATCCAATTTCTACAATGAACATGCTATAGCCAATATATACCTTAGGATTCCGAATGGCTAGGAGATCGAGTCATGGTGTAGTCAAACTATAACACCCTCAAGGTGAACTATTAATGCACCTCAGGTCAAAGAACCAGACACACCACTACAGCTTTGAGTCAGTCATCGATGAGAAGGTAGACTTCTTATGACTGCTCGAGGTGGTCACGCTCAGTGCCCTCATTCTCTAATGAGTACCTATACTCTCACTCCGATGTCTTTACATCGTAGACTCAAGACTCATCTACTATATAAAGAAGCAATTGTATACCAATCTTTTGGATCAATCACCATCCTCATGATGATCCTACGGTCGGAAGCATTTTATGAGTTAATAACGAAAATTCATGTCTTAAATTTTCAACTCTTGAAAATATGAATTATCATTATCATTAACTCAAGGGATGTATCACAGACACTAAATACACATTTATGATAGAAAATAATCTATTTTATTATTTATAGTCAAAATTATAAAATTTTGCCTTAGAAGTGTATTACATAAGTGTTTAGCCAATTCTGGCTTCTAGGGCACACATATCTAACAAACTCTTCACTTGACCTAAAGCCAATTGGCTATAAATCTAAGTCCCATCTTCTCAAGGTGGGCTTCGATCTTCTGCTGGCCCAATGGCTTTGTAAGCAGGTCAACCGCATTGTCTGCAAGAGTCGACTCTCTTGACCCTCGACGTATCCCTTCTCGAGGTAATCATGGATGAGGTGGTATCGCCGCTCGATGTGCTTAGATTTTTATTAGATCTTAGCTTCTTAGCTAAAGCTATGGCACCATTGTTGTCGCAATACAGTATAGAGGATGGCATCTGATGGCATCACTCCAATCATCTATGGCAAACTTTTTGTACCTAGAATGCCTCCTTTGTAGCTTCCTGACGCAGTGATGTATTCTGCTTCCATGGTGGAATCTACTATCACCTATCTGCTTGGAACTTTTTCAATTGACAGCTCCACTCATTACAACAAACAGACTTTTAGATGTTGACTTTCGATCATCTACATCGGACATAAAATTCTGAGTCTATATATCCTGGACCTTGGAGTTCTCCATTACCAAAGAACAACAACATATCCTTAGTTCTTCTTAAGTACTTAAGGATACATTTCACAGAAGTCCAGTATTCTTCACCTGGATTTCGACTGATATCTGCTCGTGACACTCACAGCATGGGCTAATATCAGGTCGTGTACATAACATGGCATACATGAGTTTTCCCTATTATCGAAGCATAAGAGATCTTGCTCATGCATTCAATTCTCCTCATGTGTGCTAGGGACACATCTTCTTGGAAAGATGAATACCATGTATGAAGGGTACTAATCCCCTCTTAGAGTTTTCCATGCTAAACCTCTTTAGCACTTCTCTATGTACATCTTCTGTGAAAGTCCTAGCATCCTATTCGATCTATCTCTATAGACCTTAATTCCTAGAATAAAGGATGCTTCACCTAGGTCTTTCATGGAGAATTCTTTGGATAACCACATTTTAACTGTGGTCAACATGGGAGTATCATTCCCAATAAGAAGGATGTCATCCACGTACAATACGAGGAAGACAACAACGCTCTCACTAACCTTTTTGAAGACATATGGCTCCTCATTTTTGATGAAACTAAATGATTTGATCACATTATTAAAATAAGTATTCTAGCTTCGAGATGCTTGCTTATGTCCATATATGGACCTTTGCAGCTTGCATACCTTGTGATCAGCATCACTACATGTGAAACCTAGCAGCTATTTCATATAGATATCTTCCTCAAGATATCCATTTAAGAATATCATTTTCACGTCCATTTGCCATATTTCATAATCGAAATAGGTTGCAACAACAAGCAACATGCGGATGAATTTTAGCATGCTACTAGCGAGAAGGTATCCTGATAGTCAATGCCTTCGTACTAACTATAACTTTTTACCACTAATCTAGCTTTGAATGTCTCCATATTTCCATCTGCACCAATCTTTCTCTTATAGATCCATTTATACCTAATAGGTACTATATCTTCTGGTGGATTTATCAAGGTTCAGACTTGGTTTGAGTGCATCGAGTCAATTTTTGACTTCATTGGCTCTAGCCATTTCTTGGAGTCGATATCCAATATCGCCTCATTATAGATTTTGGGAATATCACCATGAACCCCATTACCTATAAGGAACATTTTCTCTACTTTCTCTGAAATGGTACCTAAGTACCTCTTAGGAGGATGAAAAATTCTTTCCGATCTACGAGGTGGAGGAGGTAGTGATTGGATTGGCTTAACCTGATTTGGTTCCATTTGGTCCTTAGCTAGTTGTTCTTATGAGACTTTCTCATCGAGCTTGATCTGCTTTCTAATGCCACCATCTTGAATAAACTATTTTTCAAGAAAGATGGCATGTCAACTCACAATCACCTTGTGATCTTCTGGAATGTAGAAATAATATCCTAATAATTCTTTAGGATATCCTATAAATCAAGCTCTAAAGGATTTGAAGTCTAACTTATCCACTTGTTATCTTTTGATATGAGTTGGACAATCCCAAATTCTGAGATGACTCAAACTTGGTTTTTTACCATGCCATATCTCATATGGTATGGTAGGAACGGTTTTAGAAGGAACCCTATTCAGTAAGTATATTGCAATTAACAAAGAGTGTCCCCAAAGATAATCAAGGAGGTCTGTGAAGCTCATCATGGATCGGGCCATATCTAATAGGATCCAATTCCTCCATTCTAAAATCCCGTTGAGTTGAGATGTTTCAGGTGGAGTCCATTGAGAGACTATGCCATTTTTCTTAAGATAGTTCAAGAATTCTAGACTAAGGTATTCATCTCCTTGATCTGATCGAAGAACCTTAATGAGTTTTTCAGTTTATTTTTCTACTTCATATCTGAATTTCTTGAACTTTTCAAAAGTTTCAGACTTGTGTCTCATAAGATACACATACCCATACCAAGATAGATCATCGATAAAGGTAATGAAGTAGACAAAATTATCTCTAGTCAGCACATCAAATGGGCTACATACATAGTATGTACTAGGACAAGAAGATCCATGGCCCTTTTCCCATGTCCTATAAAAGAGAGCTTAGTCATTTTGCCATGAAGACAAGATTCATAAATTGGATATGACTCGAAAGTCAACGAACTCAATAGCCCAATTTTCTTCAATTTGTTAACCCTATCTTCTACTATATGACCTAGTCTTAGGTGCCATAGATACCTATCGTTTGGATTATCTCTAGGTTGTTTCATGGCATTCACATTTTGCTCGATATTAAAACATAGATACATCAATATGTAACTGATAAAGACCGTTAATAAGGAAACCACTTATAATTTTATTTCTTTAATAAAGAATGTTACAATGGTCCTTAAGAAAATAAATTACATAGCCTTCTAGTGCTAGGCATGAAACAGAAATCAAATTTCTACTTGCTACAGGCACACAATAACAATCTTTTAAAACTAAGTCTAAACCAGATGGTAGTCGAAGAGGGTATGTTCCTACCACCACGGCAGCAACTCTTGCTCTATTTTCGATGCATAGGATCAACTCACCATCCCTCAGCCTTCTGCTATCCTCAAGACCCTACATGGAAGTGCACAAATGAGCACTAGAATTAGAGTCAAGCACCCAACTAGATGCAGAAGAAATCATAAGGTTAGACTCAATAATGAGCATAACTCCAGAAGGACCTGCCTCCTTCTTATTCTTCATGGTGGCCAGGTAAGTTGGGCAGTTCCATTTCCAATGACCATCATTGTTGTAATGAAAATACTTTCCTTTGTCAGTAGCCTTCTTCTTCAGCTCTACCTTTTTCCTCTTTCCTCCTTCCACATTCTGCTTTTTCACCGACTTCTTCTTCTTTCCAAAAGACTTTCTCTAAGAAGAAGTTCATTCCATAGCAAGCACTGAGCCTTTAGAACCTTTCATGGAAAGCTCAGCAGTAACCAACATAATCATAAGTTCAGCCAGGGAATTTTGAAGTTTATGCATATGGTAGTTCATGATGAACTGTCTATATGCATTAGTCAAGGATTGCAGAATTATATCATTCTACAGATCTAGATCCAACTTCACTTTGAGCTTCTCAAGCTCTTCCATGTCCTTGATCATCATCAGATAATGATCTTGAACTGACTCCGTCACGCATTTTAGCCTTAAAAAGTCGTTTAGTGACTTGATACTTGGCCATGCGACTCTGTTCACCAAACATCTCTTATAAGTGAGCCAACATTTGGTGGGCAGTTCTGATATCTTCATGTTAGCGTTGAAGCTCATCAGACATCGAGCTCAACATGTAATATCTGGCCTTGTTATCTTCGTCCATCCACTTTTCAAGAGACTCTCTTTGCTCAACGGATGGACGAGCTGATAAGGTGGGAGGGTCCTGATCCACCACATGAGCTAACTTCTCAAAACCAAAAATAATTTTGAAGTTCTGGAGCCAATCCTTGTAATTGAGTCCAGTCAGTCTATGGGTGTCCAGGATACATGCTAGCGGATTGAATGCAGATATTTTTCTATAGAGAGTCAAAGTTTCTAGTTAGATATTGTAATTAAAACTTGACCAATTTATTTAGAGATTTTATTTTTAAACAAATTAGATCTCACTATTTTCTCAAATCCCTACACTTTCTCTATAGAGATGCGAAAATCTCCATGATTAATGATTTCTAGTGGGTGGTGTGGTCCCACCAACTCACTCATCACCTCACCTAACAGTTATTGGTGATGGGTTAGCCAATGAGTGAACAACTCTTGTTCAATAATTCTCTAATCATGGTGCACCCATACTTGATCTCTAATTCATGGATCTCATCATGCCCAAAATATTGATCCACTCCTTAGTTAAGTCAGACCCATTATTTGCATAGATTGGATTCCTAATTGAGTCTCTCACCGTATCCAAAATATTGAGCACAATCCATCCTCCAGCCCATGGTATCCAATGCCTAATAGACATGGTTGCATCTTCTCGGTGCAACTGAACCACTGTAACCAGTCGAGAACAATCAACCTCGGGAAGGGCCCGCACACCTTTAGACTTAATCTTTTCTTAGGGAGATTTAATTTTGGTCTCATTAAACTAGACTTGATGTAGTCATAACCATTATGACTAACCTAGTGGCACGGGTTAGCTTAGATTATTGACCAACTCAAATCAGAACTGAGCCAACAAATATGGCTAGATAAGTGAGATCGGTGGAAGGGATATGCCATTAACTTGATAAGAATGCATTCAAGTCGAGTAGCTCCCAATTAAAAACCAGTCGATTGAATCTACCAAACTTACCTTAGACACCAAATTGTTGAGTCAGAATCAATCGGATTAGCCTACAATCTAGACTCTAACCATTGAGCCTAATTAGATCTTAGCTTGATCGATCACTCATGCAAGTCAATTTTGACCCAGACTTAATCCTATTAGACTGGTCAATTTAAGCACTGTTGATCCCATCTAACCAACTCTTGATTCGATTTGATCAACTGCTTAGACCTAATTGAGCTATCCAAGCCTGAACCCAATATTATGAATATGTCTTAGATCTAAAATTCTCAATTTTAGATCTAATTAATATTTCATAATCTTAATTCTTGATTATGTTTAGGGTTCCTAAATAAAATATGCATATTAAATCCTAGGGTTTCAGGATCTAGGATTTTGCAGAAAGTAAGTTCTTGATTTCTGATTAAGGACGAACACGCAGCACCCCTACACATCATAAGAACACCCCATCAAATGGGAAGAGAGGATATTTAAACCCTACTTTATTCTTATGATCAGACGGCCAAGAAGAATGCCTTAATCAGAAATATACAAAACTAGTTAGATCTACATCATATATCTCATATACAAAGATTGATCTAACTATAAACATATTTTGTATACATCTCATGTATCATATCATACATGTTTTTAGATCTAAGTTATCCTATAATTATCTAAAAATTTAGATTTAAATTGATCACATCAAAATAAATTCTAATCTAGATAATTATGTAGAACTATTCTACAACTAGTCTAAACATGCATTCATCATATCTCATATGATCCAAAAATTAAATAATTTTATTTACTATTTTTCAGATCTTATTATAACATTTATAATATTAAAAAATAATAAATAAATAGATCTAAAATTATAACTTAATCAAACTAAATTATGAACATGCAAGACTATGTATAGAACTATTCTGTTTTACAACTAGTCATGCATCTTATAAAACTTAGATCTAAATTATTTAATTTTAATTTTTTTGATTTTAGATCAAATCACATCTCATGTGACATATAAAATCACCTGATTATTTGATCAAAAATAAATTAAAATTAGATCTAAATAATTTAGAGAACCTATCTTTGATACCAGTTGAAGGAGAAATCTTGATTTTTCGTGTCAGGTTTGGTCAGATTTGATCGGATCAAGAGAGATATTTCAAAAATTTCTCTCATATATCTAGATCAGATCTAATTTTATAGATCTAATAAATAAAAATAAATTAAATATGATTAATTTGTATCTTGATGTTGGGTAATCAGATTATCCTTTGATGATCCTACTAATTGCCTGAGGTTCTGGATCTAGCCACGCAAGCGCCTAAGCTCTACCAGTATCCACTCGGGCTGGATCTGAAGATCTTCTCCTTCTTTATCATCTCTCTAAATTTTAAATCTAGATCTAATTTGAATGATCTTCAGAACTCCTTTTGAAGATCTACAGTCATCTCTGCAGCAGTGCTGCCTTCTTCCTTTCTCGTCAGCTTTCTCTTGCCTGGATCGCACCAAACTGGAGCCCAAAATTCCTTGGGTGTGGAGAGGAGAGAGAGGACCAAAATTTGGCATGGAGGAGGGAGAGGGGCAGCCTTGGGGCATGGGCTCAGAGAGAACCCTATAAAAGTTGGGCATGGATAGGGTTTATATAAACCCTGCTGCGCCATGCAGTGCCACAGCATCCCAATCAATCACGTTGCTTCATGCAATCAGATCTAAATCCAATTAGTGGGATGATATCACCTGATCCAATCAGATGAGAGCCCCTTCAATTCATCCTTAGATGGTGCCTAAGATAAGTCAAAGTCTATAGGTTGGCGCCACCGAAGTAGAATCCTAGAAGCAACCTGGAGTCCCATCTGTATGGGACTCCAGGCATCCCTATGCATAGGCACATGCCTCCTTAGGCATGCACCCCCACCTTTCTAATTTTTAGCAAGGGGACAAGCCCCTATCTGCTCTAATATAGGTGCATGACACATGGGCAGATGTCCAAGTGTCAATGGTCAATGTTTGACCAAAGTCAAAGACAAGAATTAGCAGGTGACGAAAAATGGTAGGTGTTATCTCAAATTTATCTCATAAATTAAGACAACCCTTTTCTGATATGAATAAGCTCTAGTCAGACCAAGTAAAGGTATCTGAGTGAGCATGAACACATTTGGCTCAGTCGAGATAACTTTTAATGACAGTAGAAGGAGAACGTTAGGCTCAATCGTGTGCTAGCACGATTTTCTTGAACTTAATTAAATCTTATTCAAATCAATTGAACTGGGTTAGTACAATTGATGATATCCAAATCCAAATCCTTATTTGTGTGACCCAGTTAGATTTAGTTATGTATGGTAATGGGATATGTTGTGATCTCTATGATCAACATCATCGAAACTTCTTTCGATGGATCAAAACTCTTCTAATTCAGACAACTAGAATGATCGATCATCTAAATCATTCTAATTGCTCCTAAAATTCACCAGTGACACCTAGCAATATATGGTGGCAATCCATCAAAACTAAAAATAAACCTCTTGGTGCAGCTACTTGTGTGATTAAGTTTTTCTATCTTGAGCTCCGATCAGATTAGGATTAAGGTGAACTCGTCAAACCCTAATTTCTATCATATGATTTAATCATTCGATTCAAGTCCGATGTGAAAATCTTAATAGAAACTCTTTCTATTATTTCACTCTACTAATGCCTTGGGCTTACAGACTTGATTCTCATGATCATCATAGGGCTGCTCATCATCTACCGAGGTTGATAGTTCCCTCTTGGTGCAATCCAATTTCTACAATGAATATGCTATAGCCAACATACACCTCATAATTTCGAATGGCTAGGAGATCGAGTCATGGTGTAGTCAAACTATAACACCCTCAAGGTGAACTATCGATGCACCTCAGGTCAAAAAACCAGACACACCACTGCAGCTTCGAGTCAGTCATCGACGAGAAGATAGACTTCCTTATGACTGCTCGAGGTGGTCACGCTCAGAGCCCTTATTCTTTAACGAGTACCTATACTCTCACTCCGGTGTCTCTACACCATAGACTCAAGACTCATCTACTATATAAAGAAGTGATTGTACACCAACCTTTCGGATCAATCACCATCCTTATGATGATCCTATGGTCGGGAGCATTTTATGAGTTAATAACGAAAATTCATGTCTTAAATTTTCAACCCTTGAAAATATGAATTATCATTACCATTAACTCAAGGGATGTATCACAAACACTAAATACACATTTCTAATAAAAAATAATCAATTTTATTATTTATAGTCAAAATTATAATTTTGCCCCTAGAAATGTATTGCAAGTGTCAGCCAATTCTGGCTTCTAGGACACACATATCTAACAATATCGTGATCTCTATCATTAACATCATCAAAATAAATTTTGATGGATCAAAACTTTTTTGATTCAGATAACTAGTATGATCGATCATCCAGATCATTGTAATTGCTTCCAAAATCTACCAGTGACACCTAGCAGCATATGGTGGCAACCCATCAGAACTAAAAGCGAATCTCTTAGTGCAGTTACCTATGTGATTAGATTCCTCTATCTTGAGCCTTGACTGGATTAGGATTAAGGTGATCTCATTGAACCCTAATATCCATCATATGAATTAATCATTCGATTCAAGTCCAATGTAAAAATCCTAATAGAAACTCTTTCTATTATTTCACTCTGCCATGGTCATGGGCTTATGAACTTGACTCTCACGATCATCATACGGTTGCTTCTTATCTATGAAGATAGATTGATCTTCTATTGGTGCAATCCAATTCCTACAATGAACATGCTATAGCCAACATACACCTCAAGGTTCTGAATGGCTAGGAGACCGAGTTATGGTGTAGTCAAACTATAACACCCTTAAGGTGAACTGCCGATGCACCTTAGATTAAAGAACCAGACATACCACTGCAGCTTCAAGCTAGTCATCGATGAGAAGGTAGACTTCCTCATGACTGCTCAAGGTGGTCACACTCAGTGTCCTCATTCTCTAACGAGTACTTGTACTCTCGCTCTGATGTCTCTACACCATAGACTCAAGACTCATCTATCCTAAAAAAGTGATCATACACCAACCTTCCGGATCAATCACCATCCTTATGATGATCCTACAATCGAAAGCATTTTTTGAGTTAATAATGAAAATTAATATCTTAAATTTTCAACTCTTGAAAATATGACCTATCATTATTATTAACTCAAAGGATGTATCACAGACCTTTCAAATATACACTATGATAGAAAATAACCATTTTATTATTTATAGTTAAAATTATAATTTTGCCCATAGAAGTGTATTACAAGTGTCAGTCAATCTGGCTTCTATGGCACACATATCTAACAAACTCCCACTTGACCTAAAGCCAATTGGTTAGAAAACTAAGTTCCATCTTCTCAAGGTGGGCTTCGATCTTCTGCTGGTCCAATGGCTTTGTAAGTGGGTCTGCCGCATTGTCTACGAAGTTGACTCTCTTGATCTCGACGTAACCTTTCTCAAGATAATCGTGGATGAGGTGGTATCGTCGCTTAATGTGCTTGGATTTTTGGTGAGACCTCAGCTCCTTAGCAAGGGCTATAGTGCCATTATTATCATGGTACAGAGGAATGGCATCACTCTGATCTCTATAGTGAACTTCTTGTACTAGAATGCCTCCTTCGCAGCTTCTGATGCAGCGATATACTCTGCTTCCATGGTGGAATCTGCTACCACTGTCTGCTTGAAACTCTTCCAATTGACAGCACCACTATTACACACAAACATAAATCTAGATGTCGACTTTCGATCATCTATATCGAACATAAAATTCGAGTCTGTATCCCTCTAGACTTGGAGTTGGAGTTCTCCATTACCAAAAATCAGCAACATATCTTTAGTTCTTCTCATGTACTTAAGGATATATTCCATAGAAGTTCGGTGTTCTTCACCTGGATTCGACTGATATCTGCTCGTGACACTCACAGCATGGGCTATATCAAGTCGTGTACATAACATGGCATACATGAGGCTCCCTATTATTGAAGCATAAGGGATCTTGCTCATGCATTCAATCTCCTCAGGTGTGTTGGGATACATTTTCTTAGATAGATGAATGCCATGTCTGAAGGGTACCAATTCCCTCTTGGAATTTTTCATGCTAAACCTCTTTAGCACTTCTTCTATATACATCTTCTATGAAAGACCTAGCATCCTATTCGGTCTATCTCTATAGACCTTAATTCCTAGAATGAAGGATGCTTCTCCTAGGTTTTTTATGGAGAATTCTTTAGATAACCATATTTTCACTATGGTCAACATGAGAATATCATTCCAAATAAGGAGGATATCATCCACTTACAGTATGACGAAGACAATAGCGCTCCCATTGACCTTTTTAAAAATACATGGTTCCTCAGTTCCATCCAATGGATTTATGTCAAGTCCTAATCAAATTAGAACAAGTCTTGATCAAATCAGGACTTGATCCAGTCAGATCAAGAAAAATTCATCTAGAACTTTTGAGAGAGGCTTGTCCAAATTTCATCTCATGATTTTAGGACAAGTCCTAATATGACAAAGACAACCCTTGTCTTGATTCCATCATATGGGATTTAGGACAAATCTTGATTAGGCCAGGACAAGATCCAGTCAGATTAAGATAAATCCCTATAGAGTTCATGGATAAGCCTTGTCAAAATTATTCCATAAATTAGCAGGTCTTGTCCTGTTTCCATCCGATGGATTAGGACATGCCTAGATCAGGTTAGGATAAGACTTTTTTGATCTGTACAAGTTTTAGTCAGACTAGGACAAATCCATACAAGGCTCCTGGGTGAGTCAAAATCAATTTGGCTCAGTCGAGATGATCCAGATGGACTACAGAAGGAGAATGTTAGGTTCTATCATGTGCTAGCTTGATTTTCTTGAACCTAATTGGATCTAATCCAAATCAATCATACTAAGTTAGCTCAATTGATGACATCTAGATCCAAACTCTTATTTGTGTGATTCAGTTAGGTTCAGTTTTGTATGGTAATGGGACATGTCATGATCCCAATCATCGACATCATTGATATACCTTTTAATGGACCAAAAGTCTTCCAATTCATCCAATTAGAATCATCGATCATCAAGATAATTCTAATTGGTCCCAAAATTCATAAGTGATGCCTAGCCGTATATGGTGGCAACCCAATAGAATCGAATAGCGAACCTCTCGGTGCAGCTACCTAAGGTCATGTATCATATTGAAAGATTTTATCTTTTTGATGGATAATCTTATTGAAATATGGTATTAAATAAAATATTGCTAAGGGACTAGCAATGACTAAGTTGGGGGGTGTGATAAATGATAAAAATATACTAATAAAAGTATTAAATTATAAAATAAATTAATCTATTTCTTTAGAAATTGATACTTTTATTAATCTTATGTAGGAAAGAAGGCCACCAATGTGAAGATCTTATTTTTTTGATTCAGATGAAATAAATTTCAGGCAAAACGGACTTCAAACGAGCCCAGAATTGAATTTCAAAAAAAAAAAATTGGTTCGGATTCAAATGGATTTAGAAAATCGGCTCAGCGGTTCGCCCGGTTCGACCGAAATAGCAGACCAACCCACCGATGCAACATGACGTCAGGATGACGTCAGCATTTTTTGTGGCGCATACGGTGGACCATCTGAAGGGTATTTCAGAAATTTCACAGCAAGAAGCATGCTCCGATTGGCTGAAGAATGCGGCGGTCCATGCAACACCGGGCTCGCGCATGGTCCATGGAGGGCAATTTGGGAATTTTGGCTGATCCAACGGGCGGTTTTCACTGAAACTTCGATCGGACGGTCGAAAACGAAGGCGCTGATGGATGGCATCCACAGCTCCCGATCGAGATCCAACGGCTGAGATTCATCCCGATGTTAAACTAATAGATCAGAAGCCTTCTTTCCATGTGATCGGATGGCCCAGATTCGATCCAATGGTTGATCCAATGGCTGGCATTAAATCCGACTTGATCTGGGTTATTTTAAGGGGTTTTTGAGTGGTTTTTGGACCGTTTGATCAACATCTAATGGCCAGAATTACCCAGATCTTAATTTGAGTTAGTTTTGGGAGTCTTAAACCTAGTTTTTGATGGATTTTGGGGGAAATCAAACTCTTTATCTATAAAAACCTATTGTTGCCGAGTGAAAAAAAGGAAAACCAAAAGGAAAGAGAGAGATAGAAAGAGAGAGAGAGAGACAAGAGAAAGAGAGAGAGGGAGAAAAAGAGAGAGAGAGGGAGAAAGAGAGAGGAGAGAGATAGAAAGAGAAGAGTGATTTGTGAGAGAATCAAAAAGGGTTTTTGATTTCTTTCGACGATCAAGACATCGATCAAGGAGCCTCTTCTTCTTCACCAAGTTCTCCACATCAAGAGCAACAGAGAATCAATTTCAGCAATCAAACAGTCTAATTTCTTCTATGCTTTTTATTTTATTTGCTATTTTTGAACTTGTTATCATGAACTAAATTTTCTTTTACTAAGGCTAAGGTGTAGCCACTCTTTTGATGCAATATTCAGTGTGATTTATTTTTAAATTTTATTCATGAGGAGTATATAAATCTGATCTTAATGCTTTTAGATTACTGGCCATCTTCTAATTGATCTGATGAACATAGATGTTACGGACCAAGTACATCTATGTTAATGCTTCTTGATTATATACCTTGTATTATGAATCAAATTAGAATTCATATGCATGCGGAATTTTAGTGCGCTTTGGACGCAGCGTATTTTAATTAGAGGGTTTCACAAAACCTAATGCATTAATATTTATTTAAATTACACCTGGACCAAAGGGTAATTAATAAATATTAATAGTTTTGCTATGCCTGGACCAAAGGGTAGTGAATAAATTAGGAGACTCCACCGTCACATGAAATAAAATTAATCTAAAAATCTGAATATTGTATTGACTGAGTTGGTGAACCGATTGCCTTAGTAATCCATTGCTCTTGTATTCGATATAAGTGCGGGGTAGGTTCAGGGCATGATAGAATGGTATCAGAGCTTAGGTTTAAGATCATTAGGAACTTTGAGTTAAGGGGTATTTGAGCATAAGATTATGATCACTAAGGATGTGACAAAGGTAATTCATAGGATTTCAATGGATAATTTATATCTTAGGTTATAATTTGAGAGGTTGATAAATTATTATCTTATTATTTTGCAAGTTATTTAGCAAATCCAAGATATTTAGTGAATTTAAATCAGAGTGTGCAGAGAAAGCATGGTGATTTAAATCATTTTAAATTGATTGGAAACTTTGGTTTCAATGATAGAGGATTCGAATTTTTTTTCTCAACTAGAGATAGGAGGTCAACGATGGGATAAGAATTTGGTTCACCTAAGGAGTATTAACTTTGCAGTATGTTAATTTTGAGAATAAAATTATTTTAAGGGGGGAGAATGTAATAACCCAGTTTAAACAAAAAAATGAGAGAAGACTCTGTGAAGGAGTCTTCTTTCCGAATGACTCTCAATCGAAGTCGAAAATCCTCCATCGAGAGGAGTGGAACTCCTTCCCTCCAGTCCTATTTAAAGGAGAGGTGTCTTCCATCTCCTTCTCATCGAGATCCAAGGCCAAGACCGGCGAGGATCGCCTGGAAGTTTCTTCTTAGAACTCTTAACCATGTCCATCGAGAATCCAAGGTGGAGAGATCATCGGAGCCCAAGGTAAGCCCTCCTTCTTCCTTTCACTTTTTCCTTCCTTCCCATTATGTCAATCACCATCGCCAGCTATCGGGTTCACCAGATTTTTTTGAGATTTCCCTCCCCTATTTTTTCCTTGTTGGTTTCTTGTTTGCTTTGGAATTTTTTGGTGCCGACAGTCATCATTGACCATCGGAACTAGAATGGATGGGCTGCTGTGCAGCAACCTCGGCTACCATCGGCCCCAGTGGCATCAATCATGGCCTCTGATCCGACAAACAAGAGGGGACCGTTCAGTCCCCTATTTTGGCTAAGGCATACAGGAAGAAGAAAGGAGGAAAAAAAGAAAAAGAAAAAAAGAGAAAAGAAAGAAAAAGAAAAAAGTTTTAGAAAAAATAGAAAAAAAAGAAAGCCTTTTTTCTCTTCTCTCCCTCCCCTCTCTCAACCTTCTCTCTCTACTTTCTCTCTCTAAAAATTTTTTCTCTACTTTCTCTCTTTAAAAATTTTTTCTAGAGATTTTATAGATCACGAAGGATCCAAATGTCTAGAAAACTTGGACTGACTAGCTAGTCTTGGAAGGGATCTTGAACCTACAATGTTAGGTCCGTTTATCCATAATTTCTTCATATATGATTTTTATGTTTGACCTTGATCATGTAGAGGTGTGATTGTCTGCATAAGGTGTCGAGCGAAACATCTTACTTTTGAGTGCATAGATCTAAAGGATCATCAATTTGTGCTGAGTCCATCACCGGTAGAGATAAAGGTTCTTCAACATGATCACTGACATGTTCATGAAAATTTATCTATATAATTGATGTATATTTTATATCTATTGATATGTGTATTATATACTAAACTAATATTGCTTGAATCATGTTAATTGATGCTTAATGATTGTCGAGTAAGGAAAACATGATTTAATATAATTAATGGGATGGACGGCATCTAGCTAGGTTAGCCAAGTTATGCAAGAAACATTGTGTATATGCCTGGGTCAATCTTGGACTGGGATGCAGCTTGGCCTACCATGAGTTGGAGCATGACTGTGACTAATCTACTACCAAAAATTAGATTATGATTTTAATAATATGGATGGGGCATGAGCAGTGTTTGGATTGTTCGGTCATGCAAGAAACGTGGTGTGTATGCTAGGTTAGCCTCGGGCTAGATTGCAGCATGTGTTTGGCCTACCACGGGCTGGAGCATGATTGTAATTAATCCAATACCGAAAAGATAAACATAAAATATGGGAAAGAGAAGCATGCAGACTAGTCGACCATGTATGAAACATGGTGTATATTTTGGCCTACCATGGGGCTGGAGCATGGTTGTGACTGAGTTCAGTGTCGAAATCAAATTAAGATGATACTATATTTAATAGATGGATATCTAGACTAGTCAACACATGTGAAACATGATATTATGATGTCAGCCATGGGCTAAGATATGATTGCCGACCATGGGCAAAAATGTGGTGGCCTACCATGGGCTGGAGTGTGAGCGGGTCTAGTCCAGTCTCAGAATGAAAATATTGTTTGGATCGAAATTATGTTAATTAATAAATGATAAGTAATTCCATTGAATTAATGTTGATTAATATTGTTGATTAGTGATATGCGATGTGTATATGATGATATTATTTAATTATCATATTGATGATGTATGAATATGATTATTTTCTTATCAATTATATATATTTGTTAAATGATGTTTCATATTCATGCTGGTGTAAGTGTGGAAAATTCTTACTGGGCCGTAAAGCTCACAATCCTTCTTTCTCTTCTCTTTCAGATTTACAGGATGCTTAGTTTCGATCGGGTTTGGGCATGAAGTTCGAGCGATGAAGTCTTTAGTTAGTTAGTTAATTAGTTATTTTCTGATACCAAACATATGTTTAAATTTTATGAACAAAGATGGATTTGTTTGATTAATAAATATGATTAAAATTTATTAATTCTTTCGGTATTCTTGTGGACTCATTATGTAGGCCTTGCATATTCTTTAGGATTTGCCCTAGAGAGTATGTGGCCATCACGTATCCGATCTAGGTGCTGGGTTCGAGACATGACAACCACTAAGATAGACATGATTCTTGAGTTGATTAACTATTTCATCATAATTTATGAAGTAAAATTTGTGTAGAGGTGGACATATCTGATATTGCAATATTTTCTTCAATGTTGTGGTCAGCAGGAAAAGGATCGACTTGTCATTTTTTATTGGATGATACATTCCATTAATGTGTACAACCTTCAAATTAGTAATTAGATATATATGCCCTTCTTCAATAAGCATACGAAACTTTTGTACAATCTTTTTTCTAATTATATCATGTATATGATTACCCTAACAGACCAACAAATCAAAAAACATAGTATCAATAATTATTGTAAGAAAATTTTAGCAAATGTAAGAGTGAAAAATATTGGAAAATAGGAGAAAAGGTACCTCTTCATCAATAATGAGCATGTCCAAACTTACAAGTTCATTATTGTTCTTTATATTAATTCTAACCTTTATCTTCCAATTATCTCTCTCATTTGTTAACTTATTCAATAAATTGCACTGCATCTTTAAGTTGATTAAGAACCTGCAATAAATATGCATTAATATATTTAGAAAAAGAATTAAAATAAATATGAAATTGAGATAAAAATATTGGTATATAATTACAGACCTTATATAGTAATTGTAGCTAGTAGATTTGAAAAAATCTTCTTATAGACAATATTCTTTATTGAACAATAATTATTGAAATGCTCACCATTATTTATTAGCACTTTTAAACTATTTTTGCTAGTCACTCTAGATAATGTAACATATAGCTGTCTATGAGTAAATACAGGCATTGACAAATATATTCCAATTTGCTTTAGTGATTGACTTTGACTTTTATTAATAGTCATAGCGAAACCTATAGAAAGAGGCAACTATCTTCATTTCAATATAAAAAGCCATTTAGATTTAGTTGGAGATAAGACTACTCTTAGAACAAACATACGATCACCAATATTACTTTTGCTGATAATTTTGGCTTCTATAATTTTAGAAAATAATCTTATAATTACCAATCTAGTACCATTATAAAAACCAATACTTTGATTCAAATTTTTTAGTAATATCACTGGTATTCCTACCTTTAACTTTAACTCATGATTTGGGAACCCAGAAAATTTCAAAGAATTAAGAAACTTGGTAGGATACAAAAGATCTTTTTCTACACAGTTAGATGATGTTTTGCAAACTGAGTCTGCACTTAAGTAAATAATTTTCTTTGCAGATATTAAAGAAAGTATTCTCTCATTTATTACATCAATAATTTTTTTTGTAGGTGCAAGAATAGCTCTCTCATTTAAATATTCTCTATCAAGTAATTTTGAACCTAAATCAGAATAAATACTTTGTATTATATCATTATATGTATCATTTTGCGGTATGATGACTAAATCTGATGAAAATTCAACCAAGTAGTTCCCATCATCCTCACCAATATCTTCATTACCAATTTTTAGTATCCAATTATTGAATCTCTCGAGCATTCATGATAGAAGCTTCTCCATTAATCAATCTCACATTAGTCTGTAGCTTGAATACATGATAATGATTCCATAAATATGATATATTAATAGAAGCTTGAACAATATCTTCTCTTCGATCTTTAGGAATAATAGGTAGAATTTGCCTAAATTCTCCATTGAGAAGTATCACTTTTCCTCCAAAACATTTATATGTATTTTCAGGATCTACATGGCATAAAATATCCCTTAAACTTCTATCCATAGCTTCAAAATAATATCTATGAGCTATTGGAGCTTCATTCCAAATAATAATACTTGCTTTTATTATTAACTTTGCAACATAACTACCAGGTTTAATCTCACACCCTGTATTCTTTTTGTTAACTATCAGAATATAAAATCTTAAATGTATAGTTCTTCCATCAGGTAGAAGTAAAGCAGCAATACTAGAAGATACAACAGCTAATGCAATTTTTTCTTCAGCTCTAACTGTAGCTAGAATAGTCTTATAAATATAAGTTTTTTCAGTACCACCATGTCCATAAATAAAAAATAAACTATAAATATTAGCTGAAATTGCTCCCATAATAGTTTTGTAGACAACCAATTGTTCACTATTAAGACCAGTAAACAATTTCCTATGTTCCTCTATAACTTTTTTAATATTATAATTTAATTCTTTTTGAATTAAGCAATTTTATTTTTTATCAAGAAGACTTGCATCTGGCAAAGATAATTGAGAAAAATATTTCAAAGACTTACCACCTTTAATCAATAGCTATTTAATTTCATAAAGGGTAATTTTTTATTTATGATTTTGATAATTGCAATCGATCAAATTGGAGAATTTATCTCTGCCTATATACAATATCTTTAGATACTAATTTTTAATTATTCTCTCAAAGTTGTAGTGGATCTGATATCTGACAAAATAAAAGCCTCGTAACAAATAGAACTCTCATTTGTGGATCTGTTGCCTAATAACCAGCTTCTATCAAACATTCATTCAATTTCTTATCAGAATCTAGTAAACTAAGAGCATGACATGCATCCTTAAAATTTGGATATGTGACACCATTTACAGTATGAATATCTTCATAACATGTAGGCCCTTTTATAATATTTAATAATATTTTTAGATAAAATCTCTCATCACTTACAGGATGTGCATAATATATTCTTTCAATACATCTTCTAGACAATCTTCATTTCCATTCTTTCATATTACTATGCCATACCCAATAAATTAGAAATTCAGTATAAGTTAATGCTCGTGCATCCTCATATCTTTGATTCATTTTCATCCACTCGATGAATATGGTATCTTTAATGTGAGACTGATTTATTACATTGAGCAAGTTAGCAAAGTCATGAAAAATAATGGATTGCTGATCAGGAAGATGAAAACTAAGTCTCTCAACACCAGGCCCATGATAATTAATTCTAAAATCAAATATTCTCCAACATGCTTCTGAAGCCAAAATGTAATGGCAATCTAAAAATTATTTAATCTCATCCACAATTGGTCTATGGTTCTCATTGTTCGCATCAGAATCATCACCAATTTTCTCTAAGATTATAGTTCTTTGATCTGAGCCTTTATTGACATATTTGAATAGATATTTAATCGATCGAGAATGATTAACACCACTCAACATTAATGTGAGCCTGATATTTTATCAATAAGTCAATATTGTGAGGAACCATATAATGATTATTAAATAATATTTCATTATTTTCAACTACTCTATCATTATTACTTCGTCGATATACTGGAAAGTCATCAGCATCCACCATAGTTGTTTCATTGAACATTTTTGGAAAGTATTTTGTGCATTTATTATTGATCATACAAGGAGAAGAAGGATTGACAACCCCACAAAGTCCATGAGTCATAAATTATTGGACAGCTTGAAAAGTAATTAGATCAATTTTATAATAAAAAATTTTTGCATTGATGATACGATCTATATCCGTAGCAGAAGGATATTTATCATTATCATAAAGGAATAGAAGAATATGTGCATGTGGAAGGCTCCTCTTCTGAAACTCAATAGAATATACAACTACATAAAAAATACAAAGAGAATTAAAAAATCAATAATAAAAAATTGATAGAAAAAAATAAAAATAATACAAATCTGCTATAACTCTTTCAAATATTTTCTCATGTTTTAAATCATGAAGAAGCTCATCTAATTTTATTTTGAAGACCTATAAAATAATATCAGGATGTTCAGAAGATTGTTGACTTGGTATCTTTTTCAAAAAATAACTAATTTTTGATCATTTAGAATTGCAAGTAAATATAATAAATAAATCAGGATAACCTGCGCATCAACAAATTGTCATAGCATTTTGATAATTCTGCATAAAATATCTAGGACCATCAGTAAATGAGGAGGGTAACACAATATGTTTTCCAACTGATGAAGCTTGAGTATCACCTCTTAGATTAATAGCATCTTTCAACCCAAAATATAATTCTGATCGAAGTTGAGGTTGGTTCTTTCTAATCCAACAAAGATGATTCTCTTCAATACAAGTATAGCAATCAACAATATATTACTAAAATAGCCTGCCTCATCATAATAACGTATGACTTTTAGATATTCGATATTGTAATCGATAAGCATAAAATTCTCTTATACTCACATTTTGATATTTTTGTTATTGTTTTTCAATAATACTTCTTCTTATAATACCAATATAGAAACCATCTTCACCATATGAAAAAACTTACAGATACTGCATTGCCATAAAATCGGGAGGTAGTTCATTAATATGATATAAACCATTAGTTTGATGTTCAATAATAATATCACGGCCAGAAGAATGTATATCAAAATCATCAACAATTAAAGCAGCAACCTCAGAACATGAAGGGCTATTATATTATCTTGTATCGATATTTCTATCACTCAAAAGTCAAAGTCTGACCTTAGCGATATCAGACTCTTGGAATCTATCACGTGCCATTCGAAAAGCTAGGACAAAAAAATTGTAGTTGTCTAACTTTGTATCAAATCTATCACAATATCAAGATCCAGAGATTTTGATCCATAATTCTTTTCTAAACAATTGACTCTATTAGAGACCTCATTATCAGTATCATAAATATATAATTAAATAAATTTAGGTTTATTTTCCTCAATAGGCAATAATAACCCAATCTTATGATGATTTTTGCCATTCAAATGGAAGATATAAGGGCTTGAACCATAATTAATAGAGCTATATATCAATATTTCATCCCATTGAAGTAAAGAAAAAATGAAATTATATATTCTTATATTTTCTCAGAATCTTGTTGATCTCCGACCACCATCATAAGCAAGCAATTCATCAAGCATCAGAGGTGTATTTTTGAAAAGTGGTAGCTTCACTCTACCATCTGAACAACATAGAGAGAATTTAAAATTTAAATTTTTTTTAGATTTTATAATTCTTTCTTCATACCACATAATAGCACCACATTGTTCATATATACAATTAGGCCTTCCGAAATCCCAAGGTTGAGTAAATCTTTCTAAAAAGTAATGTATATAAGTTTTGATTTTTTAAACAAAAATAAATATAATTATTGGAATATAATTATAGAAAATAAATAGGAGGAAAAAAAATACTAACTTTCAATAGGCTCTGATTGTGTTCTAACAATATTAAGATCTTTTTTTCTTTTCTTTGATAATATTAGCCATCTTCTAAGTCTTGCAATTTGAGATAAATCCATAGCTGCTGTTGGAATAGCAGAATCATTTATCATCTACAAATTATCAAACTTATAATTTCTAAACTCATAATTTAAAAGTTTCGACATTGATAAAGTATTATCTATATCAGAAAATTTTTGATTGTGCTCCAACATTATTAAGATTTTTATTTCTTTTCTCTGATAATATTTGCCATCTTTTAAGTCTTGCACATCGAGATGAATCCATAGCTGTTGTAGGAATAGTAGAAGCATTTATGATTCTCAAATTAATGAACTTACAATTTCTAACCTTGTAATTGGAAAATTTTCCCACTACCAAAATCCAAGTTGAAAGTAGTTTTTGATGGTAGCCATGAAAATTAATACTAACATTCCTCTTATTAGAAAAATTAATAGTATCAATGTGAAATAGTGACATTACATGTAACCAAGAACCAACAATATTGAATAAATAACAAAATAAATATAGTATATACATGATGGTATAATTAAGAACTAACAACATCGAATAAATAACAAAATAAGAGAGAAACTCATCAAGTGAGATAATGGAGATAGAAGGTAGAGAGATAAGGTAGAAAGAAGAGAGAGGGAAGAGAGCAAAACTCTCTACTCTCTAGTCTTTTCTTTTTTCCTTTTTTTATCCTTTTCTTTCTTTTTCTTTTTTTTCTTTTTATTACTTTTCTAGGTAGAGAGGAAAGTAGAGAGAGAAGGTAGAGAGAAAAAAGAGTGAAGAGAGAAAAAAAGTAGAGAGAGAAACTTATAGTATGAGAAAGTGGAGAGGATAAGGTAGGGAGAGAAGATAGAGAGAGGAGAGAGTGAAGATATGGTGTTGCGGTATTTTTATAAGATAGATGATCGGATAATATTGACACAAAAATAATTTGGAAGGGCTAATTTATAAGATTTAAACTTTAGAGGTCAATGTATTTTTTGACTAAAGTTCAAATGGTGTTGCGGTATTTTTCTCTGGTATATATCATGAAATATGTGGCTAAAACCTGCTAGTAATTATGTCAATAAAAAAGGCAAGATATGGTGTTCGTGACTTCTAAGAAACTTGTTTGATCACCAAGGCACTACCTATAGTGTCCTCGTTGTTGTATATGTTTTTCAATTCAAAATACATATAAAAGAGATAGTATAAGTCATGCAAGTAGTCAGCTACTAAAATTACCTTTTATATTTTTAACTATATAATTTGTGTAATCTCCCAAAATTGGAAAATCCAAAGATTCATTTGGAACATTTCTGTGGAGCAAACCAGATAATTTTTCTTGGGAATAATGTTTCTCCCACTTTTTTTTTTTTTGGTTCACAAAGTTTGCCTTTTGTCATCCAGTTTGGCCAAAATTAGCATAGGTGTTGTTCAAACTAACCAATTTCTATTGCTGATAAAAGAGCCTGGCTTTTGGGGTTCTTGGTTTATGGTATGATTCTTCAAAAAATTCAGAACTTATTCATGAAACCATCAAAACTTTTCAATTAAGTGATAACTAATTTATTCTTGTGGCTGTCTTAACATATATAAATCCATCAATTTATCTTCAAAATTCTGGAGCTTGTGACCATGAACCCTAGAACTACAAATAAAGGCAGGAAATTTTTTGGGCCAATGTTACTCATCTTCTATGCTCACCCATTGGACAACAATACAAAGAAAAATAGTAGAATTTGATAGCATGCTCTAAAACAAATAGCGAGGCCTTACCATCATCGTGTCTTAGCTCCTACCTTCTCTTATGAGCTCCTCATTCATGCCAGCTTTCTTCTTTGAAGAAAGGGTGCCATGTACTCGAAGAAGAAAGAGGAGGAACAGGGAGATTGATCCAAACTGGGAAAGAGAGGAACTCGCCATGGATTCAAAGAAAAAAGAGGAGGAAGAGGGATGAAGAAAGTATGATTGTAATATAAACTACTCATATATTTTTCTTTTTTTTTTATTCTTCTCTTGTTTTCTTCTCTTCTTCTCTGTTGAAATAGGGGAACAGGGAAAGGGTTCTCTTCTTTTCTTCTCTTCTTCTCTATTGACATAGGGGAAGGGGGTGACCCACCTCCCATGGCCGTGGACTATCTTCGATAGCAAGATGGTTGCAGTTGGGGGTTGCTCCGGACGGTTGGCGACCAAGATAAGGATGCAACCCAGCGATGGCAGCCAGTCCTTTGGAGAAAAAAAGGAAATAAAAATAGGAAAGATGGCCGGCGACTCAATCCGGCCATCAAAAACTCGCTATAGATCAAAAAAGAGGAGAGGAAGGAGAATAGGGATTCGTTACCTCAACTCCGGTGGTCAATTGATGGTGATTTGCCAAAAATACTCTATGGAGCAACCCTCTAATCCTCGCAACTTTGCCAATGATTGTTTAAGGATTTGAGGGAGACTACCGGGGGGTTTATAAGTTGGCTTCTACAATATTTTTTTGAGTTTGATCGGCCCTAGAATCCTTCTCCTGATCAAACTCGGAAGAGGAGATGAACTCGATTGGGAGTTTGCCTCTTCTAGTGTGTGATTTTCTTTTACCTGAAATCCCTCCATAAAAATTTTCTCCTATGAATCACTCACACCAGAACCCAAAACCCCTCCATTAAAATTTCATCCATAAAAATTTTGATACACGTGTCAAATGAAAAAAATGGTACATGATGAATGGAGGTTTATTCCTTCGTTTATATGTATATATGTATATATATGATTTGTAACCACTAAAATAACTTGCCACATTTGACATTGATAATGGATGACTCATCATATTCTTAATTAATTCTAGGAATGATAATTTCTACCGATTCAACCCGACCTGACATCGATAATGGATGACACCCCCCGGGCCCCTCCTCTCCCCAGCACCCCCCACCCCATTCCCTACCCCCTCCCCCTTCTCTCTCTCTCTCTCTCTCTCTCTCATGATGACCCCCCACACACCCCACAAGCCCCCCAAGGCATTTGGCCCCCCGCCTTCTTCTCTCTCTCTCTCTCTCTCAAGATGATCCCTTCAGGTCCTCCACCCTCTCTTTCTCTTTTTCTCTCTCTTGGGATGACCACCCCACTACCCCCTCGGCCCCCCGCCCTCTCTCTCTT
>QRFJ01000930.1:0-22375 GCA_006176705.1 Cocos nucifera | reverse complement strand
TACATTGCCTCCCTGGATCCGATTAGGTAGAGAAAGAAGCAAGCTATTGCTGAGCAAGTTATTTATATGATTACTCCTTGAAATTTCTCTATTTATGATATTACTGATTGGGTATTGGATACCGATAGCCCTTACCATATTTGCAATTCGTTGCAGGGGTTGCAGGTCAGTAGAAGATTCAAGTAAGACGAGAGATTCCTAAATGTTGGAGATGGAAGACCAGTTTCAGTTCTAGCTTTAGAAATTTTGAAACTTGTATTTGAATCTCATACCATTGTTCTTAATAATTATTATTTCTATCCCAGTTTCTTTTTAAATATCATTTCTGTAGGCCTTTTGGCTATGAACAATTATGAAATTTCAATAAAGAAATGAGTTTGTAATGTCATTGTGAATGGTGTTACTGCTTTCTGTGGATAATTAAACAATAATGTATATATGTTATCACAACCTGTTAATGTAGTCTATTCTACTCGCAAGCATCCTAGATTAGATAGTGTATTAGATATCTACTTATGGCACTGTAGGCTAGGTCATATAAACAAGAACAGGATAAATAGGTTGACTTAAGAGGGAATCCTCGAAGTCAATGATTATGAATCACTTTCTATGAGTCCTGTCTTCTTAGTAAAATGACCAAGTCATCTTTTACTGAAAAAGGTGAGAGAGCCAATGAGCTCTTAAGTCTAGTACATACTGATGTATGTGGACTAATGAGCACAAGTGCCAGAGGTGGATATGTCTACTTCATCACTTCCATAGATGATATATCCAAATATGGATATTTCTATCTAATGAAATATAAGTCAGATTCTTTTGAAATGTTCAAACAATTCTGAAGTGAAGTAGAAAAATAAACTGGAAAGAGTATTAAAACTCTTTGACCTGATCGAGGCGGAGAATACCTTTCTGATGAGTTTCTCACATATCTAGGAGAAAATGAAATTCTGTCCCAATAGACTCCTCCTAGAATACCACAGCATAATGGTGTGTCTGAAAGGAGGAATTGGACGTCGTTAAACATGATCCAATCCATGATGGAATTTACCAGCTTATCGATATCCTTCTAAAGCTGTGCACTCAAATCGGCTTGTTATCTATTAAATAGGATTCCAAGTAAGTCTGTAGTTAAAACCCCATATGAGATATGGACAAGGCGTAAGCTAGCACTTTCACACCTTAGGGTTTGGGGGTGCCTAGCTTATGTCAAACAATTAGTTACAGACAAACTTGGACCTAGGTCTGATAAGTGTACATTCATAGGATACTTAAAAGAGACCAAATGATACTATTTCTACCATACTAATGAATAAAAGGTATTCGTCGGTCTTAAGACAACCTTTTTGGAAAAGGAGTTTCTTGGTGAAAGAATTGTTGCCTTTAAAGTTGAACTTGATGAAGTTCAAAAGGTAGAAAGTCCAGCACAGAATGTTGAACCTAAGTCAGATTTGATCAGATTAGATCCAAAGCCTAGTGAACCCGCACCATTAAGGCGATCTGGTAGTGTACCACGCCATCCGAATAGATACTATGGACTCCTAGTCTAGGATGGTGATCCCATCGAATTTGATGAGAACGATGAGGATCCGATCACTTATATGGATGCGATGCAGAGATCCGACTCTGAAAAATGGCTAGAAGCCATGAGATCCAAAATGGATTTCATGAAGGTCAATGATGCATGTGTTAGATATATGTGCCCTAGAAGCCAGAATTAGCTGACACTTATAATACACTTTTAGGGACAAAATTATAATTTTAGTTATAAATAATAAAATGGATCATTTTCTATCACATATGTGTATTTAATGTCTGTGATACATCCCTTGAGTTAATGGTAATGATAATTCTTATTTTCAAGAGTTGAAAATTTAAGACAAGAATTTTCATTTATTAACTCATAAAAGGCTTCTGACCTAGATCATCATGAGGATGGTGATTGATCCTAAAAAAGTGTTACAATAGCTTCTTTAAGATGAGTCTTGAGTCTATGGTGTAGAGACACCGAAGCGAAAGTACAGGTACTCGTTAGAGAACGAGGCACTGAGCGTGACCACCTCGAGTAGTCATAAGAAAGTCCACCTTCTCGTCGATGATTGACTCAAAGCTACAGTAGTGTGTCTGGTTCTTTGACCTGAGGTGCATCGATAGTTCACCTTGAGGGTGTTATAGTTTGACTACACCATGACTCGGTCTTCTAGCCATTCGAAATCCTGAGGTGTATGTTGGCTATAGCATGTTCATTGTAGGAATGGATTGCACCAAGATGGAATCTATCTACCTCGGTGGATGAGGAGCAGCCCTATGATGATCATGAGAATCAAGTCCATAAGACCATGGCCATGGTAGAGAGTGAAATAATAGAAAGAGTTTCTATTAAGGTCTTTACATCGGACTTGAATCGAATGATTAAATCATATGATAGAAATTAGGGTTTGACGAGTTCACCTTAACCCTAATCTGATCGGAGCTCAAGATAGAAGAACTTAATCACACAAGTAGCTGTACCAAGAGGTTCATTTTCAGTTTTGATGGATTGCCACCATATACTGCTAGGTGTCACTGATGGATTTTGGAGCAATTAGAATGATTTAGATGATCGATCATTCTAGTTGTCTGAATCAGAAGAGTTCTGATCCATCAAAAGGAGTTTCGATGATGTCGATGATGGAGATCATGACATATCCCATTATCATACAGAACTGAACCTAACTGGATCACACAAATAAGGGTTTGGATCTGGATATCATCAATTGGACTAATCCAGTTCAATTGATTTGAATTAGATTCAATTAGGTTCAAGAAAATCGTGCTAGCACACGATTGAAGCCTAACATTCTCCTTTTTCTATCATTAAAAGTTATCTCGACTGAGCCAAATGAGTTTGTGCTCACTCAAGTACCTTTACCAGGTCTGACTGGAGCTTGTCCAGGTCAGAAAAGGGTTATCTTAATTTATGAGATAAATTTAAGATAACACCAGCCATTTTCCATCATCTGCTAATTCTTGTTCTTTGACTTTGATCAAATGTTGATCTTTGACCCTAGGACATCTACCCATGTGTCATACACTTATTGGAGAGTAGATAAGGGCTTTTCCCCTCTCTGAAAATTAGAAAAGAAGGGGCACACGCCTAGGATGGTGTGCGCCTATGGATAGGGACGTCTGGAGTCCTATACGGATGGGACTTTAGGTTGCTTCTTGGATTCAAACTAGGTGACCCTCACCTATAGACTTTGACCAGTCTTAGGCGCCACCCTAGGATGAATCTGTGGGTCTCTCATCTGATTGGATCAGGTGATGTCATCCCATCAATCAGATTTAGATCTGATTGAACGAAGCAACGTGATTGGCCGAGGTGATGTGGCACTACATGGCGCAACAGGGTCTATATAAAGACCTGCCTGCGCCCAACTTTCAAGAGAATTTTCTTTGCCATGCCCCAAGACTGCCCCTCTCCCTCCTCCATGCCATCTTTCTGATCCTCTCTCTCCTCTCCATGCCCAAGGAAGTTGGGCCTTCAGATTAATGCGATTCAGGCAAGAAAAGGCTGACGAGAAAGGAAGAAGGCAGTACTGCTGCAGAGACGACTGCTGACCTTTGAAAAGAGTTTCAAAGATCCTCCAAATTAGATCTAGATTTAATTTTTGAAGATGAGATAAAGAAGAAAAAGATCTTCAGATTTAATTCGAGTGGATATCGGTAGAGGTCAGGTGCTTGCATGGTTGGATCCAAAACCTCAAGGCTTCAGCACGATCATCAACGAGTAATCAGATTACCCAAAATCAAGATAAAATTAATTTAGATTTGATTTAATTTAATTTTTTTATTTATTAGATCATAAAATTAGATTTGAAAGATGTCAGATCTGATTAGGATCTAAGAAAAAATTTTTGAAATATACCTCTCGATCCAATCAGATCTGAACGAACCTGACCCCGAAAATCAGGATTTTCCTTCAACTGGTATCAGAGCTAGGTTGTTATAAAATTTATTTAGATCTGATTTAATCTAGTAAATTAGTGATTTTAGATATCACATGAGATATGATTAGATCTAAAATTAAAAAAATAAAAAATTAAAATTAATTAATCTAGATCTAATATGTATGAGATACATAACTAGACTAGGAATAGAATTATTCTATGTGTAGTCTAGTATAATCATAATTTTTATTTGATTAAATATAATTTTTAGATCTATTTATTTACTATTTTCTAATCTTATAAATATTATAATCAGATCTAAAAATAAAAAATAAAATAAATTTAATTTGTTCATATGAGATATGATAGTTGCATGTTTAGACTAGTTGTAGAATAGTTCTACAATAGGATCTAGATTAAATTTTATTTGATAAGATCAAATTTAAATTTAATTTTTTAGATGATTATGAGATAATTTAGATCTGAAAAACATGCATGCATGATACATGAGATGTATGCAAAATATATTTTAATTAGATCAATTTTCTTATATGAGATATATGCTTAGATCTAATTAGTTTTTGTAGATTAGTTGTATTTCTGATTAAGGCGTTTCCTTGGCCGTCCGATCATAAGAACAAACTAGAGTTTAAAGACCCTCTCCTTCCATTCAATGGGATGTTCTTATGATGTGTAGGGGTGCTGCACATTCGTCCTTAATCAAAAATTGAAAACTTACTTTCTGCAAAATCCTAGATTCTGAAATCCTAGGATCTTATTTGCATGTTTTGTTGATAAACCCTAAACTTAATTAAGAATTAAGATTATAAAATATATTAGATCTAAAATTAAAAATTTTTAAATCTAAGATATATTTATAAAATTAGGTTCGAGCTTGGGTAGCTCAATTAGGTCTAGCGGTTGATCAAACCGAATCAAGAGTTGGTTAGATGGGATCAACAATGCTTAAATTGACCAGCCTAATAGGATTAAGTCTGGGTTAAGATCGAGTTACATGAGTGATCGATCAAGCTAAGACCTAATTAGGCTCGATGGTTAGAGTCTGGATTGTAGGCTAACCCGATTGGTTCTGGCTCAACAATTTGGTGTCTAAGGTAAGTTTGGCAGATATGATCGACTGATTTTTAATTGGGAGCTACTCGACTCGAATGCGTTCTTATCGAGTTAATGGCATATCCCTTCCATCGATCTCACTTACCTGGCCATGTTTGTTGACTCAGTTCTGATCTGAGGTGGTCAATAATCCGAGCTAACCCATGCCACTAGGTTAGTCATAATGGTTATGACTATGTCAAGTCTAGTTTAATGAGACCTAAATCAAATCTTCCTAAGAAAAGATTAAGTCAAAGGTCTTCCACCATTGTAGATGTAGGCCTTTTCCAGGGTTGATTGTTCTCAGTTGGTACAGTGGCCAGTTGCACCGAAAGATGCAACCATGTCATTAGGCATTGGATGCTAGGGTGGAGGATGTTGGGCTCAATATTTTGGATACGTGAGAGAGCCAATTAGAAATTCAATCTGTGCAAATGGTGGGTCTGACTTAACTAAGGAGTGAATCAATATTTCGAACACGGTGAGATTCATGAATTAGATACCAAGTTTGGGTGCATCATGATTAGAGAATCATTGAACAAGAGTTGTTCACTCATTGGCTAATCCATCATCAATAACTGTTAGGTGAGGTGATGAGTCAGTTGGTGGGACCGCACCATCCACTAGAAATTATTAATCATGGAGATTTTCGCATCTCTACAGAGGGAGTATAGGGATCTAAGAAAATAGTGGGAGCTAATTTGTTTAAAAATAAAATCTCTAAATAAATTGGTTTAGTCTTAATTATAATATCTAACTAGAAACTTTGACTCTCTATAGAAAAATATTTGCATCCAACCCATTAGCACAAATCCTGGACATCCATAGACTGACCGAATCCAATTATAAGGATTAGCTTCGGAACTTCAAAATTATTTTGGATTTTGAGAAGTTAACTCATGTATTGGATCAGGACCCTCCCACATTACCAGCTTGTCCAACCGCTGAATAGAGAGCATCTCTAAATAAGTGGATAGACAAAGATAATAAGGCCAGATACTATATGTTGGGCTCGATGTTTGATGAACTTCAGTGCCAATATGAAGATATCAGGATTGCTCATCAAATATTAGCTCACCTACAAGAGATGTTTGGTGAATAGAGTCATGCTGCGAAGTATCAAGTCACTAAATGACTATTCAAGGCTAAGATGCATGATGGGCAGTCAGTCCAAGATCATTATCTGATAATGATCAAGGACTTGGAAGAGCTTGAGAAGCTTGGAGTGAGGTTGGACTTAGATCTGCAGAATGATATAATTCTGCAATCCTTGACTGATGCGTATGGGCAGTTCATCATGAACTACCATATGCATAAACTTCAAAATTCCTTGGCCGAACTTTTGAACATGCTGGTTACCACTGAGCTTTCCATGAAAGGTTCTAAAGGCTCAGTGCTTGCTATGGAATGGACTTCTTCCAAGAGAAAGTCTTTTAGAAAGAAGAAGAAGTCTGTGAAAAAGCAGAAGGTGGAAGGAGGAAAGAAGAAAAAGGCAGAGCTGAAGAAAAAGGTCGCTGATAAAGAAAAGTATTTCCATTGCAACAATGACGGCCACTGAAAGTGGAACTGCCCTACTTACCTGGCCACCCTAAAGAAGAAGGAGGCAAGTCCTTCTGAAGGTATGCTCATTATTGAGTCTAACCTTATAGTTTCTTCTGCATCCAGTTGGATGCTTGACTTTGGTTCTAGTGCTCACTTGTGCACTTCTATGCAGGGACTTGAGGATAGCAGGAGGCTGAGGGATGGTGAGATGATCCTACGCATTAAAAATGGAGCAAGAGTTGCTGCCATAGTCATGGGAACATACCCTCTTCGACTACCATCTAATTTAGACTTAGTGTTAAAAGACTGTTATTATGTGCCTGCAGCAAACAGGATTTGATTTCTGTTTCTTGCCTTGCATTAGAAGGCTATGTAATTAGTTTTCTTAAGGACCATTGTAACATTCTTTATGAAAGAAATAAAATTGCAAGTGGTTTCCTTATTAACGGTCTTTATCAGTTACATATTGATGTATCTATTTTTAATATCGAGCAAAATGTGAATACCATGAAACGACCTAGGGATAGTCCAAACGATAGGTATCTATAGCACCTAAGACTAGGTCATATAGCAGAAGATAGGATTAACAAATTAGAGAAAATTAGGCTATTGAGTCCATACTTCCGAGTCATATCCAATTTGTGAATCTTGTCTTCATAGCAAAATGACTAAGCTCCCTTTTATAGGACATGGAGAAAGGGCCACGGATCTTCTTACCTTAGTACATACTGATGTGTGCGGCCCATTTGACATGCCAGCTAGAGGCAACTTTGTCTACTTCATAACCTTTATCGATGATTTATCTAGGTATGGGTATGTGTATCTTATGAGACACAAGTCTGAAGCTTTTGAAAAGTTCAAGAAATTTAGACATGAAGTAGAAAAGGAAATAGAAAAATCCATTAAGGTTCTTCGATCAGATTGAGGAGGTGAATACCTTAGTCGAAAATTCCTGGACTATCTCAAGAAAAATTGAATAGTCTCTCAATGGACTCCACCTGGAACACCTCAACTTAATGGGATTTCAGAATGGAGGAACCGAACCCTATTAGATATGGTCCGATCCATGATGAGCTTCATAGATCTTTCTGATTTTTTTAGGAGATACTGTTTGTTAACTGCAACATACTTACTGAATAGAGTTTCTTCTAAAATTGTTTCTACCACACTGTATGAGATATGGCATGGTAAGAAACTAAGTCTGAGTCATCTCAGAATTTGGGGTTGTCTGGCTCATGTCAAAAGACAACACGCGGATAAGTTAGACTTTAGGTCCTTCAAAACTCGATTTATTGGATATCCTAAAGAGTCATTAGGATATTATTTCGACATTCCAGAAGATCACAATATCATTGTAAGTCGACATGCTATCTTTCTTGAAAAATAGTTTATTCAAGATAACGGCATTGAAAAGCAGATTAAGCTCAAAGAGAAAGTCTCATAAAAGCAACGAGCTAAGGACCAAATGAAACCAAATCAGGTTGAGCCAATCCATTCACTACCTCCTCCACCTCGTAGATCAAAAAGGATTTCCTTACCCACTGAAAGGTACTTAGGTACTATTTTAGGAAAAATAGAGGAAATGTTCCTCATAGGTAATGGGGTTCATGGTGATGATCCCAAAATCCATAATAAGATGATATCAGATATCGACTCCGAGAAATGGTTAGAGGCAATAAAGTCAGAAATTGACTCGATGCACTCAAACCAAGTCTGGACCTTGGTAGATTTATCAGAAGGTATAGTACCTATTGGATGTAAATGGATCTATAAGAGAAAGATTGGTGCAGATAAAAATATGGAGACATTCAAAGATAGATTAGTGGCAAAAGGTTATAGTCAGCGTGAAGGCATTGACTATCAGGATACCTTTTCGCCATTAGCTATGCTAAAATCCATTCGCACATTGCTTGCTATTGCAGCCTATTTCGATTATGAAATATAACAAATGGACATGAAAATGGCATTCTTAAATGGATATCTTGAGGAAGATATCTATATGGAACAGCCGCTAGGTTTCACATCCAGTGATGATGATCATAAGGTATGCAAGCTGCAAAGATCCATATATGGACTTAAGCAAGCATCTCGGAGCTAGAATACTCATTTTAATGATGTGATCAAATTATTTGATTTCATCAAGAACGAGGAGGAGCCATGTGTCTTCAAAAATGTCAGTGGGAGCATTGTTGTCTTCCTTGTATTATACGTGGATGGCATCCTCCTTATTGGAAATGATATTCTTATGTTGACCACAGTTAAAATATGGTTATCTAAAGAATTCTCCATGAAAGACCTAGGAGAAGCATCCTTTATTTTAGAAATTAAGGTCTATAGAAATAGACCGAATATGATGCTAGGACTTTCATAGAAGATATACATAGAGAAGGTGCTAAAGAGGTTTAGCATGAAAAACTCTAAGAGGGATTTGGTACCCTTCAGACATGCAATTCATCTTTTCAAGAAGATATGCCCTAGCAAACCTGAGGAAATAGAATGCATGAGCAAGATCCCTTATGCTTCAGCAATAGGGAGCCCCATGTATGCCATGTTATATACACGACTTGATATAACCCATGCTGTGAGTGTCATGAGCAGATATCAGTCAAATCCAGGTGAAGAATACTGAACTTCTGTGAAATGTATCCTTAAGTACTTGAGAAAAACTAAGGATATGTTTTTGGTCTTTAGTAATGGAGAACTCCAAGTCCAAGGGTATACAGACTTGGATTTTATGTCTGATGTAGATGATCAAAAGTCGACATCCGGGAGTCTGTTTGTGTGCAATGGTGGAGCTATTAGTTGGAAAAGTTCCAAGCAGATAGTGATAATAGATTCCACCATGGAAGCAGAATACATCGTTGCGTCAGAAGCTGCAAAGAAGGCATTCTGGCATAAGAAGTTTGCCGCAGAGATCGGAGTGATGCCATCGGATGCCATTCCTCAGTACTACGACAATAATGGCACCATAGCCCTTACTAAGGAGCTGAGGTCTCACCAAAAATCCAAGCACATCGAGCGGCGTTACCACCTCATCTGTGATTACCTCGAGAAGGATTACGTCGATGTCAAGAGACCCACAGACAATGCTACGGATCCACTTACAAAGCCGTTGGGCCAGTAGAAGATCAAAGCCCACCTTGAGAAGATGGAACTTAGATTTGTAGCTAATTGGTTTTAGGTCAAGTGGAAGTTTGTTAGATATGTGTGCCCTAGAAGCTAGAATTGGCTGACACTTGTAATACACTTCTAAGGGCAAAATTATAATTTTGACTATAAATAATAAAATGGGTCATTTTCTATCACATATGTGTATTTAGTATTTATGATACATCCCTTGAGTTAATGGTAATGATAATTCTTATTTTCAAGAGTTGAAAATTTAAGACAAGAATTTTCATTTATTAACTCATAAAAGGCTCCTAACCATAGGATCTCATGAGGAAGGTGATTGATCCGGAAGGTTAGTGTACAATCACTTTTTTATAATAGATGAGTCTTGAGTCTACAGTGTGGAGACACCGAAGCGAGAGTACCAATATTCGTTAGAGAACGAGGGCACCGAGCGTGACCACCTCAAGTAGTCATAAGGAAGTCTACCTTCTCATCGATGACTAACTCGAAGCTGCAGTGGTGTGTCTGGTGAAAAAAAATCCAGATTTCCTGGAGTCAAGTTCGTTTAGATCTGATTGAATCGAGAGACATATTTCAAAAATTTTCTCTTAGATATTAATCAGATCTAATATTTTTCAGATCTGATTTTATGATCTGATAAATAAGAAAATTAAATTAAATTAAATCTAAATTAGTTTTATCTTGATATGGGTAATCCGATTATCCGTTGATGATCTTGCTGATTGCCTGAGATTTTGAATCTAGCCATGCAAGCACCTGGCCTCTACCGACATCCACTCGGACTGGATCTGAAGATCTTCTCCTTATTTATCTCATCTCTAAAAATTAGATCTAGATCTGATTTGGAGGATCTATAAAACTCCTTCTGAAGATCAGCAGTCGTCTCTGCAGCAGTGCCGCCTTCTTCCTTTCTCGTCAGCCTTTTCTTGCCTGAATCGCACCAATCTGAAAGGCCCAACTTCCTTGGGCATGGAGAGGAGAGAGAGGATCAAAACGGTGTCATGGAGAAGGGAGAGGGGCAGCCTTGGGGTATGGCAAAGAAAAATTCTATGAAAGCTGGGCGCAGACAGGTCTTTATATAGACCCTGCTGCGCCATGCAGTGCCACATCACCCCAGCCAATCACGTTGCCTCGATCAATTAGATTTAAATCTGATTGGTGGGATGACATCACTTGATCCAATCAGATGAGAGATCTACAGATACATCCTAAGGTGGCATCTAAGACTGGTCAAAGTCTATAGGTGAGGGTCACCTAGTTTGAATCCAAGAAGCAACCTGGAGTCCCATCTGTATGGAACTCCAGGCGTCCCTATCCATGGGTGCACGCCATCCTAGGCATGTGCCCCCTCCTTTCCAATTTTTAAGGAGGGAACAAGCCCCTATCTGCTCTCTAATAAGTGCATGACACATGGGCAGATGTCCAAGGGTCAAAGGTCAATATTTGACCAAAGTCAAAGGACAAGAATTAGCAGGTGATGAAAAATAGCAAGTATTGTCTTAAATTTATCTCATAGATTAAGACAACCCTTTTCTAACCTAGACAAGCTCTAGTCAAACCAAGTAAAGGTACCTAAGTGAGCATAAACTTATTTGGCTCGGTCAAGACAACTTTTAATGATAGAAAAAGAAGAATGTTAAGCTCAATCGTGTGCTAGCATGATTTCCTTGAACCTAATTGAATCTAATTAAAATCAATTGAACTAGGTTAGTCCAATTGATGATATTCAAATCCAAACCCTTATTTGTGTGATCTAGTTAGATTTAATTCTATGTGGTAATGGGATATGTCATGATCTCCATCATTATCGAAACTCCTTTCCATGTATCAGAACTTTTCTGATTCAGACAACTAGAATGATCGATCATCTAAATCATTCTAATTGCTCCCAAAATCCACCAGTGACACCTAGCAGTATATGGTGGCAACCCATCAAAATTAAAAATGAACCTCTCGGTGCAGCTACTTATGTGATTAAGTTCTTCTATCTTGAGCCCCGATCAGATTAGGGTTAAGGTGAACTCGTCAAACCCTAATTTCTATCATATGATTTAATCATTCGATTCAAGTCTGATGTGAAAACCTTAATAGAAACTCTTTCTATTATTTCACTCTCTGCCATGGCCATGGGCTTATGGACTTGATTCTCATGATCATCATAGGGCTGCTCCTCATCCACCGAGGTAGATAGATTCCATCTTGGTGCAATCCAATTCCTACAATGAACATGCTATAGCCAACATACACCTCAGGATTTCGAATGGCTAGGAGACCGAGTCATGGTGTAGTCAAACTATAACACCCTCAAGGTGAACTGCCGATGCACCTCAGGTCAAAGAACCAGACACACCACTGCAGCTTTGAGTCAGTCATCGATGAGAAGGTAGACTTCCTTATGACTACTCGAGGTGGTCACGCTCAGTGCCCTCATTCTCTAACGAGTATCTATACTCTCGCTCTGGTGTCTCTACACTGTAGACTCAAGACTCATCTACTATAAAGAAGTGATTGTACACCTAACCTTTCGGATCAATCACCATCCTCATGATGATCCTACGGTCAGGAGCATTTTATGAGTTAATAATGAAAATTCATGTCTTAAATTTTCAACTCTTGAAAATATGAATTATCATTACCATTAACTCAAGGGATGTATCACAGACACTAAATACACATATGTGATAGAAAATAATTTATTTTATTATTTATAGTTCAAAATTATAATTTTGCCCCTAGAAGTGTATTACAAGTGTCAGCCAATTCTGGCTTCTAGGGCACACATATCTAACAAACTTCCCACTTGACCTAAAGCCAATTGGCTACAAATCTAAGTCCCATCTTCTCAAGGTGGGCTTTCGATCTTCTGCTGGCCCAATGCTTTGTAAGTGGATCCGTGCATTATCTGCAGAAGTTCGACTCTCTTTACCTCGACGTAACCCTTCTCGAGGTAATCGTGGATGAGGTGGTATCGCCGCTCGATGTGCTTGGATTTCTGGTGAGACCTTGGCTCCTTAGCAAGGGCTATCATGCCATTATTGTCGTAAGTATAGAGGAATGGCATCTGATGGCATCACTCCGATCTTTATGCAGCAAACTTCTTGTACCAGAATGCCTCCTTTGTAGCTTCTGATGCAGCGATGTATTCTGCTTCCATGGTGGAATCCTGCTATTGCACTTTGCTTGGAAACTCTTTCAACTGATAGCTACCATCATTGCACACAAACAGACTTCCTAGATGTCGACTTTCGATCATCTACATCAGACATAAAATTCGAGTTCTGTATATCCCATGGACTTGGAGTTCTTCCATTGCCAAAGACCAACAATATATCCTTAGTTCTTCTTAAGCACTTAAGGATACATTTCATAGAAGTTCAGTGTTCTTCATCTGGATTCGACTGATATCTGTTCATGACACTCACGGCATGGGCTATATCAGGTCATGTACATAACATGGCATACATGAGGCTCCCTATTGCTGAAGCATAAGGGATCTTGCTCATGCATTCTATTTCCTCAGGTGTGCTAGGGCACATCTTCTTGGAAAGATGAATGCCATGCCTGAAGGGTACTAAACACCTCTTAGAGTTTTTCATACTAAACCTCTTTAGTACTTCCTCTATGTACATCTTCTATGAAAGTCCTAGTATCCTATTCGATCTATCTCTATAGACCTTAATTCCTAGAATAAAGGATGCTTCTCCTAGGTCTTTCATGGAGAATTCTTTAGATAACCACATTTTAACTGTGGTCAACATGGGAATATCATTTCCAATAAGGAGGATGTCATCCACGTATAATATGAGAAAGACAACAGCGCTCCCACTGACCTTTTTGAAGATACATAGCTCATCATTCTTGATGAAACCAAACATTTTGATTACATCATTAAAATGAGTATTCCAACTCCGAGATGCTTGCTTAAGTCCATATATGGACCTTTGCAGCTTGCATACCTTGTGATCATCATTACTGGATGTGAAATCTAGTGGCTATTCCATATAGATATCTTCCTCAAGATATCCATTTAAGAACGTCATTTTCACGTCCATTTGCCATATTTCATAATCGAAATAGGCTGCAACAGCAAGCAATGTGCGGATGGATTTTAGCATAGCTACTGATGAAAAGGTATCCTGTCGCATTGACTATAACCTTTTGCCACTAATCTAGCCTTGAATGTCTCCACATTTTCATCTGCACCAATCTTTCTCTTATAGATCCATTTACACCCAATAGGTACTATACCTTCTGATGGATCTACCAAGGTCCAGACTTGATTTGAGTGCATCGAGTCAATTTCTGACTTCATTGCCTCTAACCATTTCTCAGAGTCGATATCTGATATCGCCTCATTATAAATTTTGGGATCATCACCATGAACTCCATTACCTATGAGGAATATTTTCTCTACATCCTCTGAAATAGTACCTATATACCTTTCAGGAGGATGAAAAACTCTTTCCGATATATGAGGTGAAGGAGGTAGTGTATGGATTGGCTCAACCTAATTTAGTTCCATTTGGTCCTTAGCTCGTTGCTCTTGTGAGACTTTCTCTTCGAGCTTAATCTACTTTCCAATGCTGCTATCTTGAATAAACTATTTTTCAACAAAAATGGCATGTCAACTCACAATCATATTGTAATCTTCTGAAATATAGAAATAATATCCTAATGATTCTTTAGGATATCCAATGAATCGAGCTCTAAAGGACCTAAAGTCTAACTTATCCGCTTGTTGTCTTTTGACATGAGTCGGACAATCCCAAATTCTGAGATGACTCAGACTTGGTTTCTTACCATGCCATATCTCATATAGTGTGGTAGGAATGGTTTTAGAAGAAACCCTATTCAGTAAGTATATAGTAGTTAACAAACAGTATCCTCAAAGAAAATTAGAGAGGTCTGTGAAGCTCATCATGGATCGAACCATATCTAATAGGGTCCGATTCCTCCATTCTGAAACTCCATTGAGTTGAGGTGTTCCTAGTGGAATCCATTGAGAGACTATGCCATTTTTCTTGAGATAGTCCAGGAATTTTCGACTAAGGTATTCACCTCCTTGATCTGATTGAAGAACCTTAATGGATTTTCCAGTTTGCTTTTCTACTCCATGTCTGAGTCCTTTGAACTTTTCAAAGGCTTCAGACTTGTATCTCATAAGATACACATACCCATACCGAGATAAATCATCGGTAAAGATTATGAGGTAGACAAAATTATCTCTAGCCGGCACATCAAATGGGCCGCACACATCAGTATGTACTAGGGAAAGAAGATTTATGGCCCTTTCCCCATGTCCTACAAAAGGATGCTTAGTCATTTTGCCATGAAGATAGGATTGACAAATTGGATATGACTCAAAAGTCAACGGACTCAATAGCCCAGTTTTCTCTAATTTGTTAATCCTATCTTCTACTATATGACCAAGTCTTAGGTGCCATAGATACCTATCATTTGGACTATCTCTAGCTCGTTTTGATTTTATGGCATTCACATTTTGCTCGAAATTAAAAATAGATATATCAACATGTAACTGATAAAGACCGTTAATAAGGAAACCACTTGCAATTTTATTTCTTTCATAAAGAATGTTACAATGGTCCTTAAGAAAACTAATTACATAGCCTTCTAATGCAAGGCAAGAAACAGAAATCAAATTCCTACTTGCTGCAGGCACATAATAACAGTCTTTTAATACTAAGTCTAAATCAGATGGTAGTCGAAGAGGGTATGTTCCTATGGCCACGATAGCAACTCTTGCTCCATTTTTTATGCGCAGGATCATCTCACCATCCCTCAGCCTCCTGCTATCCTCAAGACCCTACATAGAAGTGCACAAGTGAGCACTAGAACCAGAGTCAAGCACCCAACTAGATGCAGAAGAAATCATAAGGTTAGACTCAATAACGAGCATACCTCCAGAAGGACCTGCCTCCTTCTTCTTTAGGGTGGCCAGGTAAGTAGGACAGTTCTGCTTTTAGTGGCCATCATTGTTGCAATGAAAATACTTTTCTCTATCAGCGGCCTTCTTCTTCAGTTCTGCCTTTTTCTTCTTTTCTTCTTCCACCTTCTGCTTTTTCACAGACTTCTTCTTCTTTTCAAAAGACTTTCTCTTAGAAGAAGTCCATTCAATAGCAAATACTAAGCCTTTAGAGTCTTTCATAGAAAGCTCAGCAGTAACCAGCATGTTCATAAGTTCGGCCAAGGAGTTTTGAAGTTTATGCATATGGTAGTTCATGATGAACTGCCCATACGTATCAGTCAAAGATTGCAAAATTATATCATTCTACAGATCCAAGTCCAACCTCACTCCGAGCTTCTCAAGCTCTTCCATGTCCTTGATCATCATCAGACAATGATCTTGGACTGACTGCCCATCACGCATCTTAGTCTTGAGCAGTCATTTGGTGACTTGATACTTGGCTGCACGACTCTGTTCACCAAACATCTCCTATAGGTGAGCCAACATTTGACGAGCAATCCTGATATCTTCATGTTGGTGCTGAAGTTCATCAGACATCGAGCCCAACATGTAGTATCTGGCCTTGTTATCATCGTCTGTCCACTTATCCAGAGATGCTCTCTACTCAGCGGATGGACGAGCTGGTAAGATGGGAGGGTCCTAGTCCAGTACATGAGTTAACTTCTCGAAATTCAAAATAATTTTGAAGTTTCAAAGCCAATCCTTATAATTTGGTTCGGTCGGTCTATGGATGTCCAGGATTCATGCTAGTGGATTGGATGCAGGCATTTTTCTGTAGAGAGTCAAAGTTTTTAGTTAGATATTATAATTAAGACTTAACCAATTTATTTAAGAATTTTATTTTTAAATAAATTAGCTTCCACTATTTTCTTGGATCCCTACACTCCCTCTATAGAGATGCAAAAATCTCCATGATTCTAATTTCTAGTGGGTGGTGCGATCCCACCGACTGACTCATCACCTCATCTAACAGTTATTGGTGATGGGTTAGCCAATGAGTGAACAACTCTTGTTCAATGATTCTCTAATCATGATGCACCCAAACATGGTCTCTAATTTATGAATCTCATCGTGCTCAAAATATTGATCCACTCCTTAGTTAAGTCAGACCCACCATTTGCATAGATTGGATTCCTAATTGAGTCTCTTACCGTATCTAAAATATTGAGCCCAATTCATCCTTCAGCCCATAGCATCCAATGCCTAATAGATATGGTTGCATCTTTCCGGTGCAACTGAGGTGCAACTGAGCCACTATAACCAACCGAGAACAATCAACCTCGAAAAGGGCCCACACATCTACAATGATGGAAGACCTTAGACTTAATTTTTTTTTAGAAAGATTTGATTTAGGTCTCATTAAACTAGACATGACATAGTCATAACCATTATGACTAACCTAGTGGCATGAGTTAGCTTGGATTATTGACCACCTTAGATCGGAACTGAGTCAACAAACATGGCCAGGTAAGTGAGATCGATGGAAGGGATATGCCATTACTCAACAAGAATGTATTCGAGTCGAGTAGCTCCCAATTAAAAACCAGTCGGTCGTATCTGCCAAACTTACCTTAGACACCAAATTGTTGAGCCAGAACCAATCGGGTTAGCCTACAGTCCAGACTCTAACCACTGAGCCTAATTAGGTCTTACCTTGATCGATCACTCATGCGACTCGATCTTGATCCAGACTTAATCCAATTAGGCTAGTCAATTTAAGCATTGTTGATCCCATCTAACCAACTCTTGATTCGATTTGATCAATCGCTAGACCTAATTGAGCTACCCAAGCTCGAACCTAGTTTTATAAATATGTCTTAGATCCAAAAATTCTCAATTTTAGATCTAATATATTTCATATTCTTAATTCTTAATTAAGTTTAGGGTTTATCAACAAAATATATAAATAAGATCCTAGGATTTCAGGATCTAGGATTTTGTAAAAAGTAAGTTTTCAATTTTTGATTAAGGACGAATGCACAGCACCCCTACACATTATAAGAACATCCCATCGAATGGAAGGAGAGGGTCTTTAAACCCTATTTTGTTCTTATGATCGGATGGCCAAGGAGAACGTCTTAATCAGAAATACAACTAATCTACAAAAATTTATTAGATCTAAGTGAAGGAAAATTCTGATTTTTTGGACCAGGTTCGTTCAGATCTGATTGGATCAAGAGATATATTTCAAAAAAAAAAAAAAATTTGATCTAGATCAGATTTGAGATATTTTAGATCTATTCTTTTTTATTTTAATAATTAAAATAAATTTAGATAAATTAAATCAAATTTAATTTATCTTGATGTAGGATAATCCTATTATCCGTTGATGATCCTATAAGCAGCAGAAGGTTCTGGATCTAGCCACGCAAGTGCCTAGCCTCTATCGGTATCCACTTGGACTGGATCCAGAGATCCTCTTTTTCTCTACCACATCTCCAAAAATTAGATCTAAATCTGATTTGGAGGATCTTCAAAACATCTTTTGAAGATCTGCAGCTGTCCTTTGCAGCAGCGCAGCCTTCTAGCTTTATGTCGTCTTTCTCTCGTCTGGATTGCACCAACTAAGATCCCAAACTCCTTTGCATGTGGAGAGGAGAGGGAGAAGGGGACTTGGCATGGAGGCGAAGAGGAGAGGCAGCCTTGGGGCATGGAGAATTGTATTTTAGATATTCCTTGAGTTGGGCGCAGGGTCTTATTTATAGACTATGCATGATCCAACTCCTCTTCTTCCCAACCAATCATAATCCTTTATGAAATCAGATCTAAATCTGATTGGGTAGAAATAGAGTCCCTTGGATTCCTCCTTAGATGGCACCTAAGATCAGTCAAACTTGATTCTTAGGAGAAGTCTAATCGGAATCCAAAAAGGAGATGGAGTCCCTATCCAATAGGGACTCCTGGGCGCCTCCTGCTTGGGCACACACCAAGGGTGGCATGCGCCCTCCTCCTTGCCAGGTTTTGATAGGAGGACAAGTTCCCACCAGCTCTTCAATAGGTGCATGACACGTGGACAGAAGTCAAAGTGTCAATGGTCAACATTTGACCAGTCAAAGGTCAATTTTTGACCAAAGTCAAAGGACGAGAAATGGCAGGTGACCAAAAATGGCAGTTATTATCTTACAAAATAAGACAACCCTTTTCTGACCTAGATAGGCTCCAGTCAGACTAGGTGAAGGCCTTTGAATGAGCATAAACTCCTTTGTCTCAGTAAGGACAACTATTTATGATAGTAGAAGAAGAACGTTAGGTTCAATCGAGTGCTAGCATGATTTTTTTGAACCTAATTGAATCCATTCAGATCAATTGAACTGGATTAGTTCAATTGATGATCACCAGATTCAAACCCTTATTTGTGTGACCCAGTTAGGTTCAGTTCTGTATGATAATGGGATACATCATGATCTCTATCATCGACATCATCGAAACTCCTTTCGATGGATCAAAACTCTTCTGATTCGAACAGCTAGAATGATCGATCATCTAAATCATTCTAATTGCTCCCAAAATCCATCAGTGACACCTAGCAGTATATGGTGGCAACCTACCAGAGTTGAATGCAAACCTCTTGGTGTAGCTATCTGTGTGATTAAGTTCTTCTATCTTAAGCTCCGATCAGATTAGGGTTTAGGTGAACTTGTCAAACCCTAGTCTCTATCATATGATGTAATCATTCGATTCAAGTCTGATGTGAAAACCTAAATAGAAACTCTTCCTATTATTTCATTCTGCCATGGCCATGGGCTTCTGAACTTGATTCTCATGATCATCATAGGGCTACTCCTCTACCACCGAGGTAGATAAATTCCATCTTGATGCAATTCAGTTCCTATAATGAACATGTCATAGTCAACATACACCTCAGGATTCCATATGGATAGGAGACTGAGTTGTGGTGTAGTCAAACTATAACACCCTCAAGGTGAACTATCGATGCACCTCAGGTTAAAGAACCAGACACACCACTGCAGCATCAAGTCAGTCATTGACGAGAAGGTAGACTTCCTAATGACTACTCGAGGTGGTCACGCTCAGTGCCCTCGTTCATTAACGAGTACCTGTACTCTCGCTTCGATATCTCCACACCATAGATTCAAGACTCATCTACTAAAGAGAAGCGATTGTACACCAATCTTTCGGATCAATCACCATCCTCATGATGATCCTATGGTCGAAAGCATTTTATGAGTTAATAATGATTATTCATGTCTTAAATTTTCAACTCTTGAAAATATGAATTATCATTACCATTAACTCAAAGGATGTATCACAGACACTAAATACACATATGTGATAGAAAATAATCCATTTTATTAATTATAGTCAAAATTATAATTTTACCCCTAGAAGTGTATTACAAGTGTCAACCAATTTTGGCTTCTAAGGCACATATATCTAACAATCTTCCACTTATCCTAAAGTCAATTGGCTATAAGTCTAAGTCCCATCTTCTCAAGGTGGGCTTTGATCTTCTGCTGGCCCAATGGTTTTATAAGCAGGTCTGCCGCATTGTCTGCGGAGTTGACTCTCTTGACCTCGACGTAACCCTTCTCGAGGTAATCATAGATGAGGTGGTATCGTCGCTCAATGTGCTTGGATTTTTGGTGAGACCTCGGCTCCTTAGCAAGGACTATGACGCCATTGTTGTCGCAGTACAGAGGAATGGCATCTGATGGCATTACTTCAATTTCTGCAGCAAACTTCTTATACCAGAATGCTTCCTTCGCAACCTCTAATGCAGCGATATATTCTGCTTCCATGGTGGAATCTGCTATCATGGTTTGCTTAGAACTCTTCTAGCTGACAGCACCACCATTGCACACAAACAGACTTTTAGATGTCGACTTTCGATCATCTATATCGGACATAAAATCTAAGTCTGTATATCCCTGGATATGAAGTTCTCCGTTACCAAAGACCAACATCATATCCTTAGTTCTTCTTAAGTACTTAAGGATACATTTCACAGAAGTCCAGTGTTCTTCACCTGGATTTGACTAATATCTACTTGTGACACTCACAGCATGGGCTATAGCAGGTCGTGTACATAGCATGGCATACATGAGGTTCCCTATTGCAGAAGCATAAGGGATCTTGCTCATGCATTCTATTTCCTTAGGTGTGCTAGGGCACATCTTCTTGCAAAGTTGAATATCATGTCTGAAGGGTATTAATCCTCTTTTAGAGTTTTTCATACTAAACCTCTTTAGTACTTCCTCTATGTACATCTTCTGTGAAAGTCCTAGCATCCTATTCAGACTATAGACCTTAATTCCTAGAATAAATGATGCTTCACCTAGGTCTTTCATGGAGAATTCCTTAGACAACCATAATTTGACTGTCGTCATCATGGGAATATCATTCCCAATAAGGAGGATGTCATCCACGTACAGTATGAGGAAGACAACAGTGCTCCCACTGACCTTTTTGAAGACACATGGATCCTCTTCATTTTTAATGAAACCAAATATTTTGATCACATCATTGAAATGAGTGTTCTAGCTCCGAGATGCTTGCTTAAGTCCATATATGGATCTTTGCAGCTTTCAAACCTTGTGATCAGTATTACTGGATGTGAAACCTAGTGGCTGATCCATATAGATATTTTCCTCAAGATATCCATTCAAGAATGCCATTTTTATGTTCATTTTCCATATTTTATAATCGAAATAGGTTGCAACAGCAAGCAATGTACGGATAGATTTTAGCATAGCCATTGGAGAAAAGGTATCCTAATAGTCAATGCCTTCGTGTTGACTATAACCATTTACCACTAGTCTAGCCTTGAATGTCTCCACATTCCCATCTATACCAATCTTTCTCTTGAAGATCCATTTACACTCAATAGGTACTATACCTTCTTGTGGATCTACCAAGGTCCAGACTTGGTTCAAGTGCATCGAGTCAATTTCTGACTGCATTGCCTCTAGCCATTTCTTGGAGTCAATATCTGATATCGCCTCGTTGTAGTTTTTGGGATCATCACCATGAGCACCATTACCTATGAGGAACATTTTCTCTATGTCCTCCAAAATAATACCTAAGTATATTTCAGGGAGATGGGAAACTCTTTCCGATCTATGAGATGGAGGAGGTAGTGTTCTTATTGGCTCAACCTAATTTGGTTCCAATTGGTCCTTAGCTCATCGTACTTGTAAGACTTTCTCATCAAGCTTAATCTGCTTTCCAATGCTGCTATCTTGAATAAACTATTTTTCAAAAAAGATGGCATGTCGACTCACAATAACATTGTGGTCTTCTGGAATGTAGAAATAGCATCCTAATTACTCTTTAGGATATCCTATGAATCGAGTTCTGAAGGACCTAAACTCTAACTTGTCCGCTTGTTGTCTTTTGACATGAGCCGAGCAACCCCAAATTTTGAGATGACTCAAACTTGGTTTCTTACCGTGCCATATCTCATACGGTGTGATAGGAACGGTCTTAGAGGGAATCCTATTCAGTAGATAAATTAAAGTTAACAATTAATATCCCCAAAGAAAATTAGGGAGGTCAGTGAAGCTCATTATGGATCAGACCATATCCAATAGAGTCCGATTTCTCCGCTCTGAAACCCCGTTGAGTTGAGGTGTTCCTGATGGAGTCCATTGAGAGACTATGCATTTTTCTTGAGATAGTCTAGAATTTCTGGCTAAGGTATTCACCTCCTCGA
>QRFJ01000929.1:219394-254668 GCA_006176705.1 Cocos nucifera | reverse complement strand
CTTAATAAACATGGGCCTAAGAATGGGGTCACAAACTATGTTCCCCTAATTAACAATGAATATATCAATAATGAGATTATAAATCAACTTTCTGAGATTGGCAATCCAAAACCATTGAAATTTGTCAATCCAGTATTCGATACAGGATAGTAAGCTATATTGTGTCTGACTGAAGACGGTAAACTTAGCGCTTGTTGGGAGGCAACCCAACATTTAGTTTTCTTTAGTTTAATTTATCTTTTTAGGATAATTTAAATAAGTTGGAGGAAGAGCTTAAATTTTTAAAGGCATGTGCTGGACCAAAAATATAGTCAGGTGTATTCTTTCATGTTCTTTATTACATCCTTTATTTTTTTTTCTCCATTGAGGACAATATCGATTAAGTTGGGAGGAAGAAAAATAAAAATTTTAAGTCCTCAAAAAAAATAGTATTTAGTATTTAGACACCTGATTATGCTTAAGAATTGAATTAAACTAAGCATTTTTAAAAGAAAATTGATATACAGATCAGAGAATCTGTGAGATATTGAGGAATCAAGTATTAAGAAAATTTAATAAAGAGTTAAGTCTAGAACATAAAAAGTTTTTCCTTGGAGCATTTCTAATTACTTCTACTAGCATCAAAGAAAAGTCTACTTTTTATAGGCTCGTATAGGATAACTATACGTTTCTTCATATAAATTTTTTTTAAAAATAGTTTTCAAGTACTTCTCACTGAGTAACTGGGCCTCTTTGCCTATGCAAGCATTGAGTTTCGCATCAAAAGGTGGGAAGGACATAGAAGCTCATTGTAAAGCTAGTCTTAATTCGTAACCTGTTTGATTCGAGCTAGTAAGCCCGAGGAGTATTCTATACGTAATGCCCTAAAGCCAACTGGTTTGGAAGTCATTAGCCCAAGACTCGCTACATAGATCAAATAAAAAGCTTAAGAGGTTAAGACACTCAATAGTGATATAACGAAAAAAAAAATATTGGTTTTTCACCAAGCAACCAGGTCCCATTGCCTAAGTAAGCAACGATATTCGCATCAAAAAGTGGGCAATGTGAAAATAAAAATCAATAAATAAAGGATGGAAGTAGCAATACACTTACCTATATGAAAGTTTAGACAAATCAGAGATAAAGATGGGATAATTTAGAAAAAATTTAAAAAAAATTAATGTTCTTTACTTAATTTTTTTTGATAAGTATTAATACCCTAATGATATATTTCACTTATACTCTACTGAATATCAATGGCCATTTTGAAAACTGCTTAGTAAAATTCGAAACTCTAAAGTTAAAAGATATTTAAAACTAAATTCTTTCTTTACTCGAGGACGAGCAAAGCTTAAGTTGGGGGATGTGATAAGTACCATAAATTTATCAATAAAAATATTAATTTATCAATTAATTCATATTAATTTTTAAAAATTAATGATCAATTTATATATAATTTTTAAGAAATTAATATTTTTATTAATTAAAAAAAATAAAAATTAAAAAATAAAATTTTGTTATCAATGGAAAGAGCTCATTTTTTTAATCACAACGAAACAAGTTTCGAGAAAAATAGAGCTAATGAAGAAGATATGAATTTTTAAAGAAATAAAATAAATAAAAATTAAATAAAAATAACATATGGCTCAACCGGCTCAAGCTGCCGTACCATATCAGTCGGCGCATTCAAACACGTCGAGCCAAGTCGATAGCCAGCGTGCCAAGCCAGCCATGCAAGCCGACTCAGCCGCAGAAGTCGTCAGCTGGTCCACGATCCAAGCGTGGACTGCCAGCTCAGTAGAAATTGGTGAATCACGAAGCGACACGTGATGGACCTAGACCCTTAAATGGTTCACAAAAAATCTATCATGACTCATAGGGCATTTTGGTCTTTTCACTCGATGATAGGAGCACTGATTGGCTGCGGTGTGCGGTGTGGCCGGTCCATGCGGTTCATGGGAACAGTAATTGTGCCATCGGACGGCTGTGGTAGCTTGCGGTCATGATCGAACGACTGTGGTTATTTTCAAATTTGATTCAACTTCAGACTTCATGCGGATTGCCATCCAATGGCAGCGCATGATCTAGGGGATGATCCAATGGTCCAAAATGCTCTCGATGGTGATCAGATCTCTAGACACACGATCAGCAGTCAGATTTTCTCCATCAACATACGATCAATGGCCAGAATTTAATCCAACATGATCTGGGCTGATACACATCCGATTTTGATGAGTTTTGGTTCATTGAATTCCTATCAATGGCCAGATTTCATCTAGAGCAATAGAATTCATTTAAGACTCCTTTTAATATAATTTTCACTCAAATTTCTTCATATTTTGATGATGAAAGAGCTCCTTAGTCCCATATTGCCTAAAAGAAAACTCTCCAGCCCTCCTAACTCTATAAAAAGCACCTCAGACCTCTAGAAATCAACATCTCTGATCAAGGTGAAGCTCTGGTATAGGGTGAAGCCAGGCTCTAGGTTAATGGCTGCTCCAAGGCAACTGGTGCTGAGAAAAAAAGCTGGGCTTCTACACCTTCTTTCCACCAATACCGATCCAAGATCAGAGATTAGGCTATTTTATTTTATTTTCTTTTCTTTTTAAATTTCATATATTTAAATTCTAAAATTTTAGTTAATGCAATATTTATTTTTATGTTCTTTAATTTTATGCTCTTTATTTTTATTATAATTTAATTTTTATATTTTAATTATTATTTTTTATTTTTTTGTAAGTAGATGCTAAGATCTAACTAGTAGATCTTAGTACTAAGTTTACTTCTCTACATAATTTAATTTCCACTTCACAATTTTAATTTTTAATTTTTGGATTCAAATTTTATTTTTAATTTTTTTTTCTTTTAAAAAAATCAAAAATTTTAAATCTAAAAATACTACCTTTCCTATGGATTCGATCCGACTCACTACTATCTATGTATTTCTAATTATTTTAAGAAGTTGGATTAAACTGATAAATACAGTGTCTTAACGACAATATCGCATTCCTATTAGATGCTCGAAGGTAGAGATCTTGTTGCACTATACAAAGGTTCAATCAGATGTGTTCTGAGGTGATAAGTTTGGATGTGAAGATCGACAAGGAGGATTGGGCATTGCTACTATTATGCTCTCTCCTAGGTTCATATGATGGTCTCATAATAACTTTAGTTTATGGAAAGGAGACCCTATATTATGAAGAGATTGTTAGTATGCTCAGATCAAATGAGCAAAGGAAGAAGATCTGCAAGGAAGATCCTAAGTCTGAGATCTTGGCTATGAACGAAAGATAGGAAAGATCAAAGAAGAAGATAAGAGAAAAATTTAAGGGTAGATCAAAGTCTCGAGATCAGAGAAAAATGATATTAAAATATTATAAATGTCATCAGCCTGGACACCTGAGGAGAGATTGTCCCCTTTTGAGATCGAAAAAAGAGAAGGCCAGCAAAGGAGATAATACAACTTTTGTGAGTAGTGGAGAAGACCTGTTAGTTGTATCAAATGGATCCATAGAGTGCGATACTATGTGGATATTAGATTCAGCATGCTCGCACCACTATACTTCTCATCGAGAGTTGTTTGCTACCTATCAGAAGGTGGATGGTGGAAGTGTTAGTCTTGGAGATGATCATCCATGCAAAGTAGCTAGAATTGGCTCTATCAGGATGAGGATGTACAATGGAATCATTCGTACATTATCAAATGTCAAGTATGTACCAGAGTTGAAAAGAAATTTGATTTTTTTAGGCTACTTGGAGGAGCAGGGTTATGCTTTTAGTAGCTAGGCTGGGAGTGGATGTCTGAAAATTTTTAAGAAAGGTTTGGTGGTGATGAGAAGTAGAAGACTGAGCAACAATCTTTACAGAATGAAAGGCTCAGTGGTAAATGATAGTGTAGAGGTGCTAGCAGCTGCACGGAAGGAGCAAATTTTATATCGACTGTGGCACTATCGGATGGATCATATGAGTGATCGTGGGCTCACAGAACTAAGCAGAAGAGGTATGATCCCAGTCTTAAAGAAGGAGGGCACAGATTTTTGTGAGCCGTGTATCTTTGGCAAATAGCATAGGGTGAAGTTTGCCAGAAGTACCAAGCGCAGTGAGGGAGTGCTGGATTTAGTGCACTTAGATGTGTGGGGATTAGCTCCTTGGGGCAAAATACTTTATTACTTTCATTTATGATTTCTTAAGGAAGGTGTGGATTTATATGATTAGAAAAACATCAAAGGTATTTGCTCGGTTCAAAGCCTGGAGAGCTGAAGTAGAAAAGAAGTCGGGGAGATAGGTAAAGTATCTGAGGTCGGACAATGGAGGAGAGTATACTAGCCTAGAGTTCAGGAGGTACTATGAGAAAAAAAGATATCTTATGTCATTACACGATGAGGATGACTCCCTAGCAGAATGGTGTCATGGAGAGGATGAACCGAACACTGACCGAGAAGGCACGGAGTTCGAGGCTGTAGACATCACTCCTAAAATTCTTTTAGGATGATGCTCTAACTTTTTCTTATTTTCTTGTGAATAGGTCCCCTCATTATAAGCTTAATGGAGGCATTCCAAAAGAGATCTGGAGTGAAAAGAAGATGGAGCTTGGTAACTTGAAAGTCTTCGATTGCATAGCCTATGCACATGTGGAGGCAATCGAGATGATCAAATTAGATCCAAAATCTTAAAAGATGACATTCATAGGATATCCCTAAGGAGTCAAGGGATACCTGCTATGGGACTCTCAGGCACAGAAGTCAGTGATCAGCAGGGACATTATCTTTGATGAGAAGAGCATCTTGAGGAGGTCTGAGATAGATTGAACTGAAGAAATAAAGGTAAACAATGGTGGCCAATTAGAGAATGATGGCATGTAGGTTACATCCACTTATAGGAGTGTTCCAGTTTAGGTAGAGCTAGGTAGAAAAGTATTGTCTTAGATTGAAAATTAGCATGGAGGGTTGGCAGTTCAGATAGATGTGCAGGAGCAGCCACAGACATCAGGCAGAGATGTGCTAGTGGGAGTGGCTTTGCACAAGTCCCAGCATACTATTAGGAGATCAGTCAGATATGACATTGATGAGGCTATCTCCTATGCACTCATCACTGCTAATAGAGATCCAGAGAATTATGCAGAGGCCATGGAGAGTGAGGATCATGATTCATGGATGTAGGGCATGATGGAGGAGATGGAATCACTTGAGAAGAATCAGACATGGCAGCTGATGGATCTTCCAAAGGGTGCTCGACCTATTGGCTCAAAGTGGGTGTTCACAAAGAAAGAAGCACATTCAGAATAAGGTGGAGTCAGATTGAAAGCAAGGTTGGTAGCAAAGGGATACTCACAAAGGGAAGGGATTGACTATACAAAAATTTTCTCTCCTTTGGTGCATCACACATCTATTTGAGTTTTGCTATCACTGGTGGCACAACATAACATGAAATTGGAACAGATGGACATGAAGACAGCCTTCCTTCATGGAACTTTGGAGGAAAGAATTTACATGAAGCAGCCAGATGGTTTCATGAAGATGGGATAGGAAGAAATGGTGTGTTTACTTAGGAAGTCTTTGTATGGCTTGAAACAATCCTCTCGTCAATGGTATCGAAGGTTTGATAGCTTTATCTTGAGCCTAGGTTTCAGCAGATGTAAACATGATTGTTGTATCTACATCAAGAATGTAGATGAGGAGGATGCTCTAAATCCGTTATTATATGTAGATGATGTGCTCATAGCCAGTAGAAGCATGGATGCTGTGAAAAGGTTGAAAAGGGCATTATCATCTGAATTTAAGATGAAAAATTTGGATCCAGCTGAGAAAATCCTTGGAATGGAGATTTGCAGAGATAGGTACAAAGAAGTGCTCCATTTATCACAAGAAAAGTATGTTCAGAAGGTTCTAAAGAGGTTTGGAATGAAGAAGGCCAAACCTATAGAGATGCCATTGTTGAGCCATATGTCTCTCTCCAAGTTATAGTGCCCCCAATCAGAAGAGGAGAGAGAGTACATGGAATGAGTTCCTTATGCAAATATTATAGGCAGTGTGATGTAAACTATGGTGTGCTGTAGACCAGATATAGCATATGCTGTGAGCATGGTTAGTAGATACATGGCTAACCCTGGGAAGGAACACTGGAAAGTAATAAAATAGATATTGAGATATCTGCATGGAATAAGGGATTATGGTTTGGTGTTTGGTGGGCAGGTGGGAGGATTTGGAGAGCAATCTATGAAGATGTGTGAAGGTTCAGGTTGTCTAAAAGGATTTGTTGATATAAATTATGCTGATGATCTTGATACAAGGAGATCTACTTCTGGATACCTCTTCTGCATATATGGTGGACCGATGTCTTGAAGATCAACCCTTCAGCCAATCACGACCTTGTCTACCATAGAGGCGAGTACATTAGGATAACAGAGGCTGCAAAGGAAATCCTTTGGCTTAGGAGGCTGATTGATGAGTTAGGGGTGGAGCAGAGCAAGGTTACACTATTTAGTAATAGTCAGAGTGCTCTATTATTGGTGAAGGAAAATCCTGATTTTCTAGACCAGGTTCGTTCAGATCTGATCGGATCAAGAGATATATTGAAAAAATTTTCTCTTTGATCTGAATTAGATCTGCGATATTTCAGATCTAATTTTTATTATTCTAATAATAAAAATAAAATATAGATAAATTAAATCATGTTTAATTTACCTTGATGTAAGGTAATCCTATTACCTGTTGATGATCCTATAAGTAGTGGAAGGTTCTGGATCTAGCCATGCAAGTGCCTGGCCTCTACCGATATCCCCTTGGATCGGATCTGGAGATCCTCTTCTTCTCTATCATGTCTCCAAAAATTAGATCTGAATCTGATTTAGAGGATTTTCAAAATAGCTTTCGAAGATCAGCAGTTGTCCTTTGCAGCAGCGCAGCCTTCTAGCTTTCTGTCATCTTTCTCTCACCTAGATTGCACCAACTGGATCCCAAACTACTTTGGGTGTGGAGAGGAGAGGTAGAAGATGGAATTGGCATGGAGGAGGAGGAGAGAGGCAGCCTTGGGGCATGGGGAATTTTTCACGTATTTTTGAGTTAGGCGTAGGGTCTTATTTATAGACTATGCATGATCCAACTCCTATTCATCCCAACCAATCACAATCTTTTATGAAATTAGATTTAAATCTGATTGGTGGGAATAGAGTCCCTTGGATTCATCCTTAGATGGCATCTAACACAAGTCAAAGTTGGTTCTTAGGAGGAGTCTAATCGAAATCCAAAAAAGAGATGGAGTCCCTGTCCAATAGGGACTCCTAGGTGCCTCAAACTTGGGCGCATGCCACCCTTGGCGTGCCCCCTCCTTCTTGCCAGGTTCTGGCAGGGGGACAAGCCCCCACAAACTCTCCAATAAGTGCATGACATGTGGACAGAAGTCAAAGTATCAATGGTCAACATTTGACCAGTCAAAGGTCAACTTTTGACCAATGTTAAAGGATGAGAAATGGCAGGTGACCAAAAATAGCAGGTATTGTCTTATAAAATAAGACAACCCTTTTTTGATCTGGACAAGCTCCAATCAGATGAAGTGAAGGCCTTTGATTGAGCATAAACTCCTTTGGCTCAGTAAGGACAACTATTTACGATAGTAAAAGAAGAACATTAGGTTCAATCGAGTGCTAGCATGATTTTCTTTAACCTAATTGAATCTCATTCAGATCAATTGAACTGGATCAGTTCAATTGATGATCACCAAATTCAAACCCTTATTTGTATGACCCAATTAGGTTTAGTTCTGTATGGTAATGAGATATGTCATGATTTCTATCATTGACATCATCGAAACTCCTTTCGATGGATCAGAACTCTTCTGATTCGAACAGCTAGAATGATCGATCATCTAAATCATTCTAATTGCTCCCAAAATCCACCAGTGACATCTAGCAGTATATGGTGGCAACCCATCAGAGCTGATTGCGAACCTCTTGGTGTAGCTACTTGTGTGATTAAGTTCTTCTATCTTGAGCCCCGATCAGATTAGGGTTAAGGTGAACTCGTCAAACCCTAGTTTCTATCATATGATGTAATCATTTGATTCAAGTCCAATGTGAAAACCTAAATAGAAACTCTTTCTATTATTTCACTATGCCATGGCCATGGGCTTCTGGATTTGATTCTCATGATCATCATAGGGCTGCTCCTCTACGATCGAGGTAGATAGATTCCATTTTGATGCAATCCACTTCCTGCAATGAACGTGCTATAGCCAACATACACCTCAGAGTTTTGAATGGCTAGGAGATCGAGTTATGGTGTAGTCAAACTATAACACCGTCAAGGTGAACTACCGATGCACCTCAGGTCAACGAACTAGACACACCACTGTAGCATCGAGTTAGTCATTGATGAGAAGGTAGACTTCCTAATGACTACTCGAGGTGGTCACGCTCAGTGCCCTCGTTCTCTAACGAGTACCTGTACTCTCGCTCTGGTGTCTCTACATTATAGACTCAAGACTCATCTACTAAAGAGAAGCGATTGTACACCAACCTTCCAGATCAATCACCATCCTCGTGATGATCCTATGGTCGGGAGCATTTTATGAGTTAATAATGATTATTCATGTCTTAAATTTTCAACTCTTGAAAATATGAATCATCATTACTATTAACTAAAGGAATGTATCACAGACACTAAATACACATATGTGATAGAAAATAATCCATTTTATTGATTATAGTCAAAATTATAATTTTGCCCCTAGAAGTGTATTACAAGTGTCAGCCAATTCTGGCTTCTAGGGCACATATATCTAACAGTTGGCACAGAACCCAGTCTATCATGCACGCACAAAGCATATAGATGTGAGGTACCATAGGATTAGAGAGCTAGTGGAGGAAGGTGAAGTGGAACTTATGAAGGTCCATACCAAGGAGAATCAGTCTAAAGCACTCACGAAGGTACTCTCCAGAGACAACTTTCAGAGATGTGTGGCACGAATGGGTCTGTTGAGAAGAGATGAGTTCACAAGAACTTAGAAGCACGAAGGTGGAGAATGTGAGCTTAGAAGTGGCACTCCCAAGTTTTGGAAACATGAGAAGATAGGTCATGGGATGACTGGAGCGAGCTGGAAGAAGAATCAGTCTTAATAGTAAAGCTCAAAAACTGGGTCGGCTCACTCTGAGACTGAGCTGGCTCAATTGAAAACTGGGTCGGCTCAGTTCAGGATTGGGTCAGCTTAGTCTCAGAGAAAAATTCAAATAAAGAGTAGCATTTTTGAGCTGTTAGCATGGTACACAACTAGGTCGACAAACTGAGCCGACCCAGTTGCAGGTTAGCCGGCTCAGTCTGAAACTGGGCTGACTTAGTTTTTGCAGGTTATTATTTTGTGTACGTGGGTTGTTCGGATTTAGAGAGTTTTTCTATGAGCTTGGGCTTGACCCTTTATGAAGTATGTATACTGAAAATAGGTCAAGATTATAAGAGTGCTGAAATATACTGAATAAAAGCTCTTTTCTTCTGAAAATCTCTTATTCTCTTCTTCTCTATTCCTTGATTTGCTTGATCATGCTTCCGCATTAATCTCTAAGAAGTACTTTCTTGTTGCTTGGCTAATCACTGACGGCCACGCCGATCCATGTGGGAAGAGCGCATATTTCCAATAGTTGCTACTCTAAAAAATACCCTTAGAAATCTGAGGATAAAATTTGAGAGTTTGAAAATAGAACTTCATGATCTCAAGATTTAGTTGGTGTATCAGTAGGGCCTAGTCATGGATGTCGAAGCTAAGTCAGTGGTTTTGAGAAAGAAGCTACATGAATTAGAGGCCCATTACTGGAGGGCCCGAAAGCTATTTCGTGAGAGTCTGCTAAAGAGGAAGGAGCTTGAGGAAGAAGTCATTGGCTTAAAGCAATCTTTGGTGATGGCCAGAGTCAGCAGTCCGATGTTCGAATATTCTAGCCCTTCCTAGGATTTTGATTTTTCTTTTTCTTTTTGTAATCGATCTTACAGACCTTTATCTTTAACAAGCATCAATTTTAATGAAATGGCATTTCTTTCAATTGTCCTATGTTATTGTCCAATTTTGTCGTTTATTGATTTCTCCATTTTTCTCATTGTTCTTAATATGGGTATCGTCTTGAAGATAACCTCTTGTTTTGAATAACTGGAGGTCTTTATCTACATTAGGATGAGGTTCTCCTTCTGTTCTAAACATGGTCAATTTTTACCTTTGTTAAGACAAAGTTCTCCTCCTATTCTTGATAAAGTTGTTGGGGCATCGAAGTATCCTTTGTTAAGACAAAGTTCTCCTCCTATTCTTGATAAAGTTGTTGGGGCATCGAAGTATCGTTGAGAGGGTCTCTCCCATTTACCTTGTGTCTTAGATAACTAAAGGTCTTCATCTACGTTAGGATGAGGTCCTCCTCCTATTCCTAACGTATTTAGCTTTTATCCTTGTCAGGATGAGGTTCTCCTTCTATTCCTGACAAGATTGCTGGGGCGCTAAAAGGCCGTTGAGAGGGCCTCTCCTCTTTTTCTCCTATCTTAGATAACCGAAGGTCTTCATCTATGTTAGGATGAGGTTCTCCTCCTATTCTTAACATAGTTAGCTTTTATTCTTATCAGGACGAGGTTTTCCTCCTGTTCTTAATAAGGTTGTTAGGGTGCTAAAGGATCGTTAAGAGGGCCTCTTCCCTCTTCCTCCTATCTTAGAAAATTGGAAGTCTTCATCTATGTTAGAATGAGGTTCTCCTCCTATTCCTAACATAGTTAGCTTTTACCCTTGTTAGGGTGAGGTTCTCCTCCTATACCTAACAAGATTGCTAGGACACTAAAGGGTCATTGAGAGGGCCTCTCCCCCTTTCCTCGTATCTTAGATAATCAGAAATCTTCATCTACGTTAGGATGAGGTTCTCCTTCTGTTCCTAACGTAGTTAGCGTTAACCTTGTCAGTTTGAGGTTTTCCTTCTATTCCTAATAAGGTTGCTAGGATGCTAAAGGGCCATTGAGAGGGCCTCTCCCCTTTTCCTCCTATCTTAGATAACCGGAGGTCTTCATTTACATTAGGACGAGGTCCTCCTCTTGTTTCTAACATAGTTAGCTTTTACCTTTGTCAGGATGAGGTTCTTTTCCTATTCTTGATAAGGTTGCTGGGGCGCTAAAGGGCCGTTGAGAGGGCCTCTCTCCTTTACCTCTCATCTCAGATAACCAGAGATCTTTATTTTGCTTGAAAATGAAGTTTGGCCAAGTAGATATCCTTTCTTCACACGATTTTGCACCAAAGATAGAGATGTTAAAAGAAGAAAGTTTTATTAAAATAAGATTATTGGTAGTACATTTGTAAATTCTCTGAGTTCCAAGGTCATTGGAGCGCGATCCCTTCGAGCTCCTTCAAGTAGTATGTTCTAGGTCAGATGACTTCGACGACCTCATAAGGACCTTCCCAATTCAGAGCAAGCTTCCCTTGATTCTGAGGTTTTGAGATATTAGCTCGCCGAAGTATCAGATCCCCTACTTTGAAAATTTTGCTTCTGACTCTAGATGTTGGAACAAACGGCACCACTTTGACACCAATTATTCTGGCTACGGCTGCTCAAAACCACATTCGTAGATCTAATCTCTTGTGTGGAACCTGGGTGTTAATCCAGAAACATAAAAAAGAACAAAATTGATGGGTGGCACCTTAGGGCTTAATGTTGGAATTAGAGAGAAAAGAGAGAAGAGAGTTTGAGGGAGAAAAGCACTGTATTGATTCCACTCTATTGTAAAGATACAATAACTAGGTTTATATACCTTAGGGTTTCTGTCACAACACATAACCCTAATAAACCCAAACTCCATCTAAAAAACTCCCCTAGGCTAATCCAATACATGAAAGCACTTACCGAGCCCATGTCTCACATGCTCTCATCCCCTGGATCTAAACTCGACCCATACATGAGTTAGCCCCCTTATGACCCTATTGGATCAAGCCTTAAGACCTTAGGATAAAAGCCTATCCTAGACCAAGATAGATTACCCCATCAATTCTAATAGCCATCATCGAGCTGACTCTCTTAGGAACCAAGCTGGCTCAGCTGCATCATGCCCGAATGCCATCTTCTATCTACCTGAGATAGCCGACTTAGCTGTGCCCCGAGCTGGCTCGATCTCAGCCTGAGCCGGCTTAATTGCATATCCGAGCTGGCTTCCTATGTGCCAGCACCTATCTTGGCTGATTCTCTTTCTTGGCTTTGGTTCTTTGCTCCACCTTGTGTCCCAAGTCTCTAGAGCATCTACCAAGCCTCTCAAGGTCCTCACACCTAAACCTTGAGTCCAATGCAGGGCTGCATGCCGCTCTCACCTAGGATAACTTTTATCCTATCCCTAGGACTCACACACATCCTAAACTTCTAGAGCCAACATCTTGACTCCTCTTGTGGCCTCTCAAGACTTGGGAGCACCATACCAAATCCTACAATCTCCATCTTGGTGCATCCAAGCCTTGGCACACCTGGCAATTTTTCCCTACACGATCCTGTTGTCACTACATGCCCTAACTGCTCTTTGTGCACACCTTGCCATTGACGTCCTTCTTTAGCTGCTGAGCTCCCTTTAAGGCCTTTGGGATGACTGCCTCTGCCACTAAAGACCATGGCTTGCTCCTATGCACCACCTTGAGAATTATATGCATCCTTCTACTTAGTAGCTGCACCGCCTATCCTGAACTTTTTTGGAGAATTTGCAGCAATCATATGCTAGCACCTACTACATACTCTGACACGGTCTCCTCAGAACTTCATCTATCCTCTCACACTTGTTGCTCCACCTGAAATTGTGCACCTCCAATATTGGTGCTAGGATATTGGTCCTCCTGCACTCCTCCGCTCTGAACTCATGTCACACCTTCCTCCATCTGTGAAGCCACCCCTGCTCGGTGCTCCATCTAAAATCGAAGTCCCCCTGATGCTATAGAAGCCAACACTATAACCAAGTTCCCTGAGGATATCCACTCAATACTGTGCTGCTGAGCATGCCGCTGCGCCTCAGACACCGTCGCTGTCCTTTTGGATCCTCCGTGCCCTGCAGACCCATCCGAAGCCATCTCAGATACACCATGTCTCATGGGCTCCTCCGAGACCACTAAGAGCTCATCCGACTCTTCACTTGCAGCAACTAAATCGATGGAATCTGAGTTTTCTCCTCTCTTGCACTTCTTCCAAAGTGGATACTCCTGCTTAAAGTGCCCCATTTCACCACACTTGAAGCATCTCTTAGACCCCTTTCCATCATTCTGTATGCCCTTCTTCTTCCCTTTCCTTGGCCTCTCTAAAATTGTGAGACCTTCCTAGAAGACTTCCCTCTTCATCATCCATTCTTCCTACTCATTGGACATGAGCATTGATACGATCTCCTCGTACATTAGTGCCTTCTTACCATATAGCAACATGGTCACCAATGGATCGAAGCTCCTAGGTAGCAAACATAGCAGCAGTAAACTTTTGTCCTCCACTTTAAGATCCACCCCAATGTTGAGCAAATCCATACTCATCTGATCAAATTGCTGAATATGCCCTGCAACATCCTCACCCTCCTACATCCAAAGACTGTATAGTTGCTTTTTTAGCATCAACTTATTGCACATGTTCTTTTCTATGTACAACTGATGTAACCATGACCATAAACCCTTGGGTATCTCCTCCTCCAACATGCCATACAACACCTCATCTGCCAAACAAGCCCTAATCATGGCATATGCCCTTTTCTCCAAGACTTCCACTCTTTATCTATCATCTCCTTCAATCTATCTTTCAAGACCGAATCTAGCCTTATCTGAATCAGTAGATCCTCCACCCAAACCTTCCATATAGTGAAACTTTTCTTTCCATCAAACTTCTCAAATTCTATCTTCAACCAGCTGTTCTCCATGATCGTATGAATCAAAAACAACAAATAGGTGCATCTTCAAAAAATTAACCTTGACTTAGGATGGCAGACAATAGCCCTATGATCTCTCCCTTACTCGCATAGCCTAAAGAAAGCCTTCAGATTTGAACCTCACTGCTGATCTCTACTGAAATCTGATCTTCTTCCTCCTCCATGCTCAACCAGGCTCTGATACCAAGTGTTAGAAAAATTAGCACCATCTTGACACCAATTATTCTACCTATAGCTGCTCAGAACCACAGTCGTAGATCTGATCTCTTGTGTGGAAGCTGGGCATTAATCCAAAAACATGAAAAAGAACAAAATTGATGGGCAGCACCTTAGGGATTAAAGTTGGAACCAAAGAAAAAATAAAAAAGAGAGTTTGAGAGAGAAAAGCTCTGTATTGATTTCACTCTATTGTAAAGATACAATACCTAGATTTATATACCCTAGAGTTTTTATCACATCACATAATCCTAATAAATCCAAATTCTAGCTAAAGAACTCTCCTAGGCTAACCCAATACATGAAAATACTAACCGAGCTCATATCTCACATGCTTTCATCCCCTGGATCTAAACCCGACCTATACATGAGTTAGCCCCCTTAAGATCCTATTAGACTAGGTCTTCAGACCCTAGGATAAAAGCCTATGCTAGACCCAAATAGAAAACCCCATTAGTTTTGTTTGTCACCATCGAGCCAGCTTTCTCAGGAGCCTACATCATGCTCGAATGCCATCTTCTGTCTGCCTGAGATAGCTGGCTCGGATGTGCCCCGAGTTGGCTCAATCTTAGCCTGAGTTGGCTTGGCTGCATATTGGAGCCAGCTTACCTATGTGCCAACCCCTATCTTGGTTGATTTTCTTTCTTGGCTTAGGTCTTTTGCTCCACTTTGTGTCCTAGGTCTCTGGAGCACCTACTAAGCTCCTCAAGATCCTCACACCTGAACCTCGAGTCCTATGTAGGACTGCATGCCACCTTCACCTAGGATAACTCCTATCCTAGCCCTAGGACACACACCCATCCTAGACTCTCGAAGCCAACACCATGACTTCTCTTCTGGCCTCCCAAGGCTTGGGAGCACCAAACCAAATCCTACACTAAAATTATAGTAATGGGCCACTTTTTGCTTGTAAGCCACCATTCTGATCTGAGCTTCCTCCACTTTTCTTCTAGCAGATCAAGATTTGCCCTAAGATCTTACGAGTTTCTCTATTCATTGAATGCTACAACTCGCACTGAAGGAAGTTTAAGCTCTATTGGGACAACTACTTCCATTCCAAAAGCTAGAGCAAATAGAGTCTCCCTGATTGGCAGTCTTTGGATAGTTCAATAAACCCAGAGCATATGATAAAGTTCATCCACCCAAGTTCCTTTCATCCTTTCTAGCCTTGCTCTTATTCCTTGCAACAAGATTCTGTTGGTCACCTTAGCCTCATCGTTTGCTTGCGGATGAGCTATAAATATGAAATTATGGGAGATATTTAGATCTTCACAAAACTCAACAAACCTCGTGTGATGATTTATGGTGCTTCCAAGCCTTGGGAGGCCACGGGAGGAGTCACAATGATGGCTTCGAAGATTTTAGGGTCTTGGTTGGTACTTTAAAAACTTTGGACATAAGGTGAAGCAAGAAACCAAAATCGAGGAATCAAGACTATAGAAAAAAGATTTTCTGTAGGTTAACCGGCTCAGTCCAAAACTGGGTCAGCTAAGTCTCAGAACATAGGCAAAATAGAGAGCTGCACATTCAAAACTGCTGGCATGGCATAGGACTGGGCTGGCTTAGTTTCAGACTGAGCTGACCCAATGGAACTAAGCCAGCTCAGTGCTGAGACTGAGTTGGCTCAGTGCGTGGGCAGAGTTACGTGAGGATTTATTTTGGGCCAGGGTTTGGGTTGATCCTAGGGGTCTTAAGGCCTGGTTTGAGAGATCTTAAGGTGGCTAATTTATGTATGGGTCGGGTCTAGATTTAGAGGATGAAAGCATGAAAGACATGGGTGTACATGGGCTCGGTGAGTGCTTTCATGCATTGGGTTAGTCAGGAAAGTTTTTGGTCGGACCTAATGGCTATGTATAAATACATAGATTGTATTAGGATTTTCAAAAGTGCAATCAATATAGATTTTTTCCTTCTTAATTTTTTCTTCTTCTCTTCTCTCTAGAGTTGCCACCATAGGGTTCTTGAAGAAGCCCTAGAGAAGGAGGCATCTTCCTCAAGCCTAAGGAGGAAGGCACCCCATTATAGATCCAGGCAGAGGGTCGGTGGTTTGCTGCCCATAGAGAATGTCATAGGTTCCTTTGGATCCGTACTAAAGATCAGGAGCTTCCGCAATATGGTATTGGCGCTTGTTATGTCAAGAATGATTGGCGTTCGAGCGATATCATGGGTCTATAATTTGGTATCAAAGCTAGATGATGCCTGGGATATTATGGATGGCAATATGGTATCAAAACCAGATTTCAGAGCCTGATGGTGCATGGAAGGAGCCAGATTTCAGAGCCTGATGGTGCTTGAAAGGAGCCAAGTTTCAGAGCCTGATGGTGAATGGAAGCAATGGAGAAGTCGTATAATGTAAAATCAAAAATCTGTACAAGGATTCCATGGTATGTCTCAAATCTATCTTGTTGTAAATATGGTTTGGCCAATCAGGAGTAGCAGGTTGAAGATGGAGGTTGAGAGGATTAAAAGAAAGGGTTTTCTCGGGGTGGAAGGATTAGGTGCATGATTTGCTGATCGATCTTAGTGGAAAGGCTGGGGTGTATGATGGTTATGTGATAGGTAGGGAGTGCTGGAGTGCTGTAGTGGCATTTTTCTAAAGATGCAGAACTAAGAGAGGCTCGACGATGCAGCAGTCGATGAAGGTATATTAGTAGAGAGCATCAGGATTCTCTAGAAAGATGGACAGTATGGGACTATTGAAGAGAGATTTTTTAAGAGATAATGATCGAAGGAAGGCTTAAGAAGTAACTATATGTCCTTTAGTGTCAGGAAGGCAGAAAAGTAGTCGAAGATGTATTCAGCGGTTTGACTAGAGCATGAATTTGCAGAGCCATGGGGATGATAGAGATGGATGATCCATGAAAGTCTAGCAGGTCAGGGTTGGATGGCTGTAGAGTGGCATAGAGATGAGTCGGGCAGTGCTGGAGTGCTGCAAAAGTGCTATCCTAGAGGCACAGGGGCTGAGAAAGGCTCGACGGTGCAGCAGTCGAGGAGTATATCTCAGTATAGTGTGTTAAGAACTTCTCAGGGTGATCGAGAGTAGGTCTTAAGGTGAGCTAGGGGGTCTCAAGGAGCGCCAAGAGGTCTCTAGCAATCGAAAGTATCATGGATCAGGTTTCTTCTATAGGAGCACCAGGGAGAGTCACGGTTTAGGTGTCGGATGGTTCTCCAGGCGCAATTGAAGTGATGGCTGGTGTAGGGGTAGAAGGGAAGTACTAGGGTGAAATTTCCTAGGGTTCAGTCATTAGATTCAGAAGAGTTGGATGAGCTCTTGGGTTTCGAAGGTGCCCGTGGGTTGCAGAGGCATCCGAGACAACTTTGAGGAGGGCCATAGAGTATAGAGGATTTGAAGGGGCAGCAACGATATTCGAGGTACAGCGGTAGGCTCAATAGTGCAGCATTAAGTTGTTGGCCTCAAGGGACTCAGATAGAGTCAACTTCTTTGGCATCAGGTGGACTTCGGATATAAGTTGAGCTCCATAGTGGTGGCTTTACAAGTGGAGAGAAAATTTGGCATGAGTTCAGAGCGTCGGTGATGCACAGTTTCAGATGAAGCGGCATGTGCAAGAGGACAAGCACAGTTCTGAGAAGATTGTGTCAGATGGTACAGTATGTGCTGGTGCAGGAATGCTGTAGGTTCTCCAGGAAAGTTCAGAGAAAGTGATGCAACTGCTAAGTAGAAGAGATCCTATAATTCCAGGGTGATGCCAAGAAGCAAGCACAGATCTTCAGTGGTGGAGGTGGTCATTCTAAAGGCCTTAAAGGTGCAAAATAGCTGAAGAAGATTGGCAGAGACGATGTTTGCATAGGTACTATCGAGTGCACAGGGATAGTGGGATCATGTAGGAGGGCATTATCGAGAGGTTTGCCAGGCTTGGGGCACCAAAATGGAGATTGTAAGGATTTATGGTACTCCCAAGCCTTGGGAGGCCACGGAAGGAGTCACGATGATGGCTCCAGAGATTTCAAGGGCTTGGTGATAGGAACGCGATATTGTCATTAAGACACTGTGTTTATCAGTTTAATCCAACTTCTTAAAATAATTAAAAATACGTAGATAGCAGTGAGTCAGATTGAATCTATAGGGAAGGTGGTGTTTTTAGATTTGAAATCTTTGATTTTACAAAAGAAAAAGAAAAGAGAAGAGTTTTGAAATCAAAAGTGAAGTCAGAAAATAAAAAAAAATAAAAATTAAAAGGTGCAAAAATTTAAACTTGGTACTAAGATCTACTAGTTAGATCTTAGCATCTACTTGCAATAAAATAAAAAGTAATAATTAAAGTATAGAAATTAAATTATAATAAAAATAAAGAGCATGAAATTAAAGAGCTTAAAAATAAAATTTGCATTAATTAAAATTTTAGAATTTAAATACATGGAATTTAAAATAAAATAAAATAAAATAAAATAGCATGATCTCTGATCTTGGATCGGCATGGGTAGAAAGATGGTGAAGAAGTCCATCTTTTTCTCTCAGCACTAGTTATCTCGAAGCAGCCATTAACCCATAGCCTGGCTTCCTCCTATACCAAAGCTTCATCTTGATCGAAGATGTCGATTTCTAGAGGTATGGGGTCCTTTTTATAGAGCTAGGAGGGCTGGAGAGTTTTCTTCTGGGCAATATGGGACTAAGAAACTCTTTGATCAGAGAAATCTAAATAAAAATTGGATTAAAAGGAGTCCTAGATAAATTTTTCTGCTTTGGATGAAATCTGGTTGTCAATAGAAATCCAATGGTCCAAAAATCATCAAAATTGGATGTGTATCAGCCTAGATCAGTCCGATTAAATTTTGATCATTCAATCATGCATTGATGGAGGAAATCTGATTGCTAATCATGCGTCGGGAGTCCTGATCACCATCGAGAGCATTTTGGACCATTGGATCATCCCCTGGATTGAGCACTGCCATTGGATGGTGATCCGCGTGAAGTCTGAAGCTGAATCAAATTCGGAAATAACCACAGCCATTCGATCTTAACCGCAAGCTATCGCACCCATTCGATGGTATAATTACTATTCCTATGAACCACATGGACCGGCCACACTGCACACCATAGCCAATCAGCACTCCTATCATCGAGTGAAAAGACCAGATTGTCCTATGAGCCGCGCGATAAATTTTTGTGGACCCTTTAAGGGGTCTAGGTCCACCACGTGGCAAGCTCTGTGATTCGCCGGATTTCTGCTGAGCTAGGCCGGTCCATGCCTAGGATCGTGGACCGGCTGATGGCTTCAACGGCTGAGTCGACTTTGATGGCTTGGCTTGGCTTGGTGGCTTGGTGGCTTGGCTTGCGGAGCCGGCTGAGCCGTTTTCCTTTTTTATTTAATTTTTATTTATTTTATATTATTTAGAAAATTTATATCTTCTTCCATTTTAGCTCCGTTTTACATTAAAATTTATTTCGTTGTGATCAAAAAAATGAGCTCTTTCTATTGATAATAAAATTTTAATTTTTTAATTTTTATTATTTTTTATTATTTTTTAATTAATTTTTTAATTAATAAAAATATGAATTTTTTAAAAATTATATATAAATTAATTAATAATTCTTAAAAATTAATATAAATTAATTGATAAATTAATATTTTTATTGATGAATTTATGATACTTATCACACCCCCCAACTTAAGCTTTGCTCGTCCTCGAGTAAAGAAAGAATTTAGTTTTAAATATCTTTTAACTTTAGAGTTTCGAATTTTACCTAAGCAATTTTCAAAATGGCCATTGATATTCAGTAGAGCTTTAAATGAGATATATCATTGGGGTATTAATACTTATCAATAAAAAAAATTAAGTAAAGAATATTAAATTTTTCTAGATTTTTTTTCTAAATTATCCCATCTTTATCTCTGATTTGTCTAAACTTTCATATAGGCAGTGTATTATTACTATTGCTACTTATGTATATTACTTCCGCCCTTCATTTATTAATTTTTATTTTCACATTGCCCACTTTTTGATGCGAATATCATTGCTTACTTTGGTAATGAGATCTGATTACTCAGTGGAAAACTAATATTTTTTTTTTAACATTATACCATTATTGAGTGTCTTAATCTATTAAGCTTTCTATTTGATCCATATAGCGAGTTTTGGGCCAATGACTCCCAAACTAGTTGGCTTTAGGACACTAGGTATAGAATACCCCTTGGGCTTACTGGCTCAAATCAAACAGGTTATGAGTTAAGACAATGAGCTTCTTTGCCCTTTCCAACTTTTGACGTAAAACTTAATGCTTGTTTAGGCAAAGAGGTCCGATTACTTAGTAAGAAGTACTTGAAAACTATTTTATTAAAAAAAATTTATATAAAAAAAATGTATAGTTACCCTACACAAGCCCATAAAAAGTAGATTTTTCTTTGATGCTAGTAGAAAAAATTAGAAATTCTCAAGAAAAAACTTTTTATGTTCTAGACTTAATTCTTTATTGAATTTTCTTAATACTTGATTCCTCAATATCTCATAGATTCTCTGATCTGTGCATCAATTTTCTTTTAAAAATGCTTAGTTTAATTTGATTCTTAAGCATAATCAGGTGTCTAAATACTAAATACTAACCTTTTTTAGGACTTAAAATTTTAAAATTTTTATTTTTCTCTCCTTCTAACTTAATCGACATTATCCTCAATGGAGAAAAAAAAATAAAGGATGTAATAAAGAATAGAAAGAATACACCTGACTATATTTTTGGTCCAGCATATGCCTTTGCAAATTTAAGCTCTTCCTCCAACTTATTCAAATTATCCTAAAAAAATTAAATAAAAAGATAAATTAAACTAAAAAAAATAAATATTGGATTACCTCCCAACAAGCGCTAAGTTTACCGTCTTTAGCCAGACATAATGTACATAACTATCTTATGTCAAATATTAGATTAATAAATTCTAATGGTTTTGGATTGCCAATCTCAAAAAGTTGATTTATAATCCCATTATTGATATATTCATTATTAATTTTAGGGTCATAATTTATGATCCCATTCTCATTCCCATGTTTATTAGAAATTTCTCCTATTTTTTCTTCTAAAATACTCAAGAATTGAGTTTTTGTATTAAAAGTTAAGTTTGATTCAATGGGTGCTGGAAGGATGACTAAAGACGATTCTAATTCTAGAGGTAAATTAATATGATATTGTTTAAACAACTCCATCGATATTTCATTACATGCCTCTTGATTTTTGTAAGAAGAACCGGCTCCTAGGGTTGAAGGGAATAGGACATTAGGTTTATAAGTCTCGGATAAATCATTTATTCTCTTTTTCTCTTTTTCTATCTCATTTAAACTGGAACCAGCATCAGTACTAGTTCCTGGCTCAGGTTCTTCTATGTGGTTAGTCTCAGTACTAATCTATTCCTCTAAATTTTTATTTTGGCTAGCATCAATACTAGCCTCTCTCACCTAGTTTTCGTATGGATCTATAAGAATCCTATAGCTTCTAAGTTCAGGAATTACTTTAGCATTCTTAAGTTGGGGATTCTTAAGTGAGATATTAAATTGATAACTTGATCCAAGTGGTTGGTGGACATTAGGTGGGTTGTTTGAAATTGATAGGCTCGGTAGTTGATCTAGTTCTCTCCTCGTGTTAGACTCAACTAATTATCCTATTTGAGCTTCTAGCCTGGCAATAGATTGTTACTGAGTTAAGATCGATTATTGTTGATTCAGAATTAATTATTGAAGTTGATTAAATCTATTGTCAGCTTGATTGGTCTATTGAGTAGGTGGGTATGATAGCTGGTTATTATATAATGGCTGGATAAACTGACTAGGCTGACCATTATTATAGGCATAGTTTTGGTAATGGGATTTATTTTGATAGTTTTGGATAGATGAAATTTGGGTCTGAGCCTGAGTCTTTTGGGATGTCCAAGAAAAATTAGAGTAATTACTCCAATATGGATTATATGAATTTGAAAGAAGATTATTAACCGGCTTAGAGTAGCCTTGAGTAGCTTGAACTTGTTCTTGGATAAAATGTAAAAACTATGCAGCATGATGAATTGGGCTAGGTGATATGAATTGTGTAGAAGATTGTTGACCTAGGATTAGGAGTTGATCTAATTTTTAAGCAAGAAGGTCAACTTTACCTAATTTTTGAACTATTAGGTTCAAATTAGCCATTTGATTATCAGGTTTAATGTGAATCAATCATTCAATTAAGTTTAACTAAATTAGAAAAAGTGATTTTCTATCGTGCATGTATTAGTGTAACCCTAATGTATGGTTCAAAATTTTTTAGATTTTTTTAATTTTTTTTATATATATTTTCTATTATTTTATTATATTATTATTTTTTAAAAAAATTAATTTTTTTAAAATTATTTTAATTATTAATTTTAATTTAATTATTATTTTTAATATTTTTAGTTAGTTTAATTTAATTTTTATTTTATTTTATTTTATTTTTAGAGAAGAAAGGAGAAGAAAGGAAGAAGAGTTCTAAAGAAGAGGTCCTAAGGAGTCCTAGAATTAAGAAGAGAAAGAAGAATTAGGTTTAATTAGGTTTGATATTGGTTAGCGATCAAGTTGGTCAATCAATCCTGACTAAGAGTTATCCTAGATCTAGATAGCTTCTAACTGCCAAGATCACTTTCAGGCCCTCCAAGTGTAAGATCAGTCAATCAACTAGCCAGGTAAGTGTAAGATCGATGGGAGTCCTTCTATTGCTTGCCTTAGACATCAATTATGCTTGGCCAGGTAAGCTAACGGAACCAATTAGAAACCACTTGACTTCGAGTTCAATCGTTCTTGAACCACTTTTCTAGACACTAATCAAACCAACTAATCTTAACCTGGTTCAACTCTTAGAATTCCTTATCCTATTGAGCTCGAGCTCCTAGGACTGATGTCTAATTGATTTTAAAATTAAAGGCTTAGGTCAATGCAGAATGCTGGTTAGTTATTTGTGGGCTAAGGAAGGGTGATTAAATCCCCACCTTATCTTGTTTAATTGGATTGTGCCCTTAATTTGGTTTAATATGAATATGCATAAAAAAAATTCAATCAAAGAATTCTATGCAATTTAAACTAGATGCATGCAACTAATTGAATTCTGAAAGGCTTACCTTGCCTCCAGCAATCATTAGAAAAAAATAAAACTAATATGATGCATGCTCTAAACAGTTAGAATTTCTAATCTTATCATAAAATTTTTAATTAGATTTAAATAGATATTTTCTAAATTAATTTAAAAATAAAATAAATAAATAAATAAATAAAAAGGAAAGAGGACTAGAGTTAGGATTGATCTCACCAAAATTAGATGCTTTCTTCCTTTTTTCATTTTTTTCTATAAAATAAATAAATAAAAGGTTAGTGATCAATATTTAAAAAAATATTTATAATTAATTTCCAAAAAAAATCAAAAAAATTAAAGAAAAAATAGCATCTATTCCTTCTTCGACAACGGCGTCAAAAACATGATAAGAACGCGATGTTGTTGTTAAGACACCATGTTTATCAATTTAATTTAATTTTTTAAAATAATTAAAAATGCATAGATAGCAGTGAGTCAGATCGAATCCATAGGGAAGGTAGTGTTTTTAGATTTGAAATCTTTATTTTTATAAAAGAAAAAAAAAGAGAAGAGTTTTGGAATCAAAAGTAAAGTCAAAAAATAAAAAAAAATTAAAAATTAAAAGATGCAGAAATTGAAACTTGGTACTAAGGTCTACTAGTTAGATCTTAGTATCTACTTGTAATAAAATAAAAAATAATAATTAAAGTATAAAAATTAAATTATAATAAAAATAAAAAGCATAAAATTAAAAAGCATAAAAATAAAATTTGTATTAATTAAAATTTTAGAATTTAAATACATAGAATTTAAAAATAAAATAAAATAAAATAGCCTGATCTCTAATCTTGGATCGACATGGGTGGAAAGATGGTGTAGAAGCTCAGTTTTTTCTCTCAGCACTAGTTATCTTGAAGCAGCCATTAACCCATTGCCTGGCTTTCTCCTGTACCAAAACTTCACCTTGATCGAAGATGTTGATTTCTGGACGCCTAGGATCCTTTTTATAGAGCTAGGAGGGCTAGAGAGTTTCCTTCTGGACAATGTGGGACTAAGGAGCTCTTTGATTAGAGAAATTTGAATAAAAATTGGATTAAAAGAAGTCCTAAATAAATTTTGTTGCTCTGAATAAAATCTGACCATCAATAGGAATCCAATGGTCCAAAAATCATCAAAATCAGATGTGTATCAGCCTAGATCAGGTTGGATTAAATTCTGACCGTCCAATCGCACGTTGATGGAGAAAATCTAGCCACTGATCACACGTCGGGAGTTTTGATCATCGTCGGGAGCATTCTCGACCATCAGATCATTCCTTGGATCGAGCGCTGTCATTGGATGGTGATCCACGTAAAGTCTGAAGCTGAATCAAACCCAAAAATAATCACAGTCGTTCGATCTTGACTGTAAGCTACCACACCCATCCGATGGTGCAATTACTATTCCCATGGACTGCATGGACCTACTGCACCATACATCGCAGCCAATTAGCGCTCCTATTATCAAGTAAAAAGACCAGATTGCCCTATGAGCCACGATAAATTTTTGTGGACCCTTTAAGGATCTAAGTCTGGTATGTGTCGCTCTATGATTCATCAGTTTCTGCTGAGCTGACGGTCCATGCCTGAATCGTGGATCAACTGGTGGCTTCTGCAGCTGAGTCAGCTTTGACGGCTTGACTTGACTTGGTGGCTTGGCTTGCGGAGCCGACTGAGCCATTTTTCTTTTTTATTTAATTTTTATTTATCTTATTTCTTTAGAAATTCATATCTTCTTCGTTTTAGCTCCATTTTGCATAAAATTTATTTCATTATGATAAAAAAAATAAGCTCTTTTTATTAGTAATAAAATTTATTTTTTATTTTATTATTTTTTAATTAATTTTTTAATTAATAATAATATGAATTTTTTAAAAATATGTACCAATTAATTAATAATTCTTAAAAATTAATATGAATTAATTGATAAATTAATACCTTTATTGATGAATTTATGGTACTTATCACTTGGTTAGTGCTTCAAAAATTTAAGATACAAGATGAAGCAAGAAATCAAAGTCAGAGAATCAAGACTGCAGAAAGGAGATTTTCTGCAGGTTAGTCGGCTCAGTCCAAAAATAGGTTGACTAAGTCTAAGAGCATAGGCAAAATAGAGAGCTGCGCATTTGAAACTACTGGCATGGTACAGGACTGGGCAGACTCAGTTTTAGACTAAGCTGACCCAATGGAACTTAGATGGGTTAGTGTTGAGACTGAGCCAGCTCAGTGCGCGAGCAGAGTTACACGAGGGTTTGTTTTGGACTAGGATCTGGGTTGATCCTAGGGATCTTAATGTTTGATTTGAGAGGTCTTAAGATAGCTAATTCATGTATAGATCAGGTCTAGATCCAGAGGATTAGAGTATGGGAGACATGGGTGTATATGGGCTCGGTGAGTGCTTTCATTTATTGGGTTAGCCAGGAAAGTTTTTGATCGGACCTAATGGCTATGTATAAATACATAAATTATATTAGGATTTTCAAAAGAGCAATTAATATAGATCTTTTCTTCCTCAATTCTCTCTTCTTCTCTTCTCTCTAGAGTTGCTGTCCTAAGGTTCTTTAAGAAGCCCTAGAGAAGGAGGCATCTCCCTCAAGCCCAAGGAGGGAGGTGCCCCATTATAGATTGAGGCGGAGGGTCGGTGGTTTATTGCCCATAGAGAATGTCACAGGTTTCTTCAGGTCCATATTAAAGATCAGGATGTTCTGCAACATGGTATTGGTGCTTGTGATGTCAAGGATGATTGGCGTTCGAGCGATATCATGGGTCTACAATTTGGTATCAAAGCTAGGTGATGCTAGAAACGTTGTGGATGATAATATGGTATCAGAGCCAAATTTCAGAGCCTGATGGTACATGGAAGGAGCTAGATTTTAAAGCTTGATGGTGCATGGAAGGAGCCAGGTTTCAGAGCCTGATAGTGCATGAAAGCGAAGGAGAAGTCGTATAAGGTAAAATAAAAAATCTACATAAGAATTCCATGGTATGTCTCAAATCTACCTTGTTGTTGCTATAGTTTGCCCAACCGAGAGTAGTGGGTTGAAGGTGGAGGTTGAGAGGATTAATGGAAAGATTTTTTCTAGGGTGGAAGGATTGGGTGCATGATTTGTTGATCGATCTTGGTGGAAAGATCAGGGTGTATGACGGTTATGTGATAGGCAGGAAGTGCTAGAGTACTGCAGTAGCATTTTCCTAAAGATGCAGGACTGGGAGAGGCTTGGTGATGCAGTAGCCAAAGAAGGTATCTTAGCAGAGAGCATCAGGATTCTCTAAAAAGATGGATAGTATGGGGTTATTGAAGAGAGGTTTTCCAAGGGGTAACGGTCGATGGAAGGTTGAAGAAGCAACTATACGTCCTTCGATATCAGGAAGGTGGGAAAGTAGTCGGAGACGTATTCAGTGGTTCAATTAGAGCATGGATTTATGGAGCCTTGGTGATGATAGAGATGGATGATCCATGGAGGTCCAACAGGTCAGGGCTGGATGGCTGTAGGGCAGCGTAGAGATGAGTCAGGAAGCACTGGAGTGCTGCAGGAGCGCTACCCTAGAGGCACAAGGGCTGAGAGAGGCTCGACGGTGCAGCAGTCGAGGAGTGTATCTCAGTAAAGCATGTTAGGGGCTTCTCAAGGAGATCAGGAGTAGGTCTCAGGAAGAGCTAGGGGGTCTCAGGGAGTGCCAGAAGGTCTCTAGCAATCGAAGGTATCATGGATCAGGTTTCTTCTATAGGAGCACCAGGGAGAGTCACGATTCAGGTGGAGGATGGTTCTTCGGATGCAACTGAAGTGATGGCTGGTGTATGAGCAGAAGAAAAGGACTAAGATGGAATTTTTTAGGATTCAATCACTGAATTCAGAAGAGTTGGATGAGTTTTTGGGTTTTGGAGGTGACCGCAGGCTACGCAGGTACCCGAGATGGCTTTGAAGAGGGCCTCAGAGTGTGGAGGGTTCGAAGGGGTAGCGATGATGTTCAAGGTGCGGTGGCAGGCTCAACAGTACAGCATTAAGTGGTTGGCCTCGAGGGACTTGGATAGAGTCAACTTTTGCGGCATCAGGTGGAGTTTAGATATAGGTGGAGCTCCGCGGTGGTGGCTTCACAAGTTGAGAGAAAATTTGGCATGAGTTTAGAGCGTCGGTGATGCATAGTTCCAGGTGGAGCAGCGTGTGTCGGAGGACAGGCGTAGTTCTGAGGATATCATGTCAGGTGATACAGTATGTGCTGGTGCAGGAATGCTATAGGTTCTCCAGAAAAGATCAGAGAAAGTGATGCTGCTGCTAAGTAGAAGGGATCTTACAATTCCATGGTCGTGCCAAGAAGCTAGCACAGGTCTTCAATGGTGGAGGTGGTCATCCCAAAGGCCTCAAAGATGCACAATAGTTGAAGAGGATTAACAGAGGTGATGTTTGCATAGGTGCTATCGAGTGCGCAGTAATAGTGGGATCGTATAGGAGGACATTATCGAGGGGTTTGCCAAGGCTTGGGGCACCAAGGTGGAGATTTTGAGGATTTATGGTGCTCCCAAGCCTTGGAAGGCCACGAGAGGAGTCACGGTGATGGCTCCGAAGATTCCAGGAACTTGGTTGGTGCTTCAGAAACCTAGGACATAAGGTGAAGCAAGGAATCAAAGTCGGAAAATCAAGACTGTAGAAAGAAGATTTTCTGCAGGTTAGCCAATTCAGTCCAAAATTGGATTTGCTAAGTCTCAGAGCATGGGCAAAATAGAGAGCTGTACGTTTGGAACTGCTGGCATGGCACAGGATTGGGCCCACTCAGTTTCAAATTGAGTCGACCCATGGAACTTAGCCAGCTCAGTGTTGAGACTGAGCTAGCTCAGTGCGCAGGCAGAGTTACGCGAGGGTCTATTTTGGACTAGGGTCTGGGTTGATCCTAGGGGTCTTAAGGACTGGTTTGAGAGATCTTAAGGTGGCTAATTCATGTATGGATTGGATCTAGATCCAGAGGATGAGAGCATGAGAGACATGGGTGTACATGGGCTTAGTGAGTGCTTTCATGTATTGGGTTAGCCAGGGGAGTTTTTGGTTGGACCTAATGGCTATGTATAAATACATAGGTAATATTAGGATTTTCAAAAGAGCAATCAATACAGATCTTTTCTTCCTCAATTCTCACTTCTTTTCTTCTCTTTAGAGTTGCCGCCCCAGGGTTTTTGAAGAAGCCCTAGAGAAGGGGGCATCTCCCTCAAGCCCAAGGAGGGAGGCACCCTATTATAGATCCAGATGGAGGGTCGGTGGTTTGCTGCCCATAGAGAACATCATAGGTTCCTTCAGGTCCATGCTAAAGATCAGGAGCTTTCACAACATGGTATTGATGCTTGTGATGTCAAGAATGATTGGCATTCGAATGATATCATGGGTCTATAATTTGGTATCAGAGCTAGGTGATGCTTGGGACGTTGTGGACGGCAATACCTCACTCCTGCAAACTGGCATCCATTATCAGTAATTAGAGTTTGAGGTAGGCCGAATCTGCAAACTATTGACTTCCAAACGAAGTCCTATACTTTAGCTTCAATAATTTTAGCCAAAGGTTTGGCCTCAACCCATTTGGTAAAGTAGTCAATGGCCACTAGGAGAAATTTTCATTATCTAGAGATCCTGCGAAAGGGCCCAAGTATATCCATTCTTTACTATGCAAATGGCCATGGGGCGCTCAAGGATGTATGCTGAGAAGCCAGTTGTCTCTAGATGTTGGCATTTCTTTGACACCGATCACATTTTCTCACATACTCCATAAAATCCTGGTGCATAGTTAGCCAATAGTAGCCCTGCCGAAGTAGTTTGTGAGATAAAGCTCTGGCTCCCAAATGATTTTCATAAATTTCTTCATGAACCTCTCATAATGCATAGTTAGCTTCAGAATGTCGGAGACATTTCAGGAGTGGCAAAGAGTATGACTTTTTATATAGTTTATTCTCATATAGAATATATCGAATGGCTTGATTTCTTAATTTTTGAACTTTCTTTGGATCTCGGGGGAGAACACCATTTTTAAGATAAGCAACAAGTGGGTCAATCCAGCTGGATTCATGGTCGACCTGCATTACAATCTGGGGTTCCTCTGATCTCTGACACTTCAAAACTTTGAAGAAAACCTCTTTAGGTAGTTCACCTAGACCTAGTGTGGCTAACTTGGAGAGAAGGTCGGCCCTGGCATTCTTCGCTCTCGGTAATAGCCTATTTCACAAGTGCACGAAATTGCTCAAGTAATATAATGATGAATAAGAGATCATTCCCATGAGGACTAAGTTTAATTACCAAAAATGAATGCTGATTCTACTAATATCTGAATGATCAAAACTGAATGACAATGGAAACTAAAGCTAAAATTAACTCTAAAGAATTCAATGAAAGCTGAATCAAAATTCGATTGATAAAGCACTAGGGTATATCTGATTTCACATGGACCAATTATCAATTCTAGGTATTCTGATTAATAATCCAAATTTAATTATTAATGCAAGGATCAATAACCCTAAATTATTTAATAATCTCTCCCGAGACTTATTAAAAATGCTAATTAAAATCTATAATCTATTTTCCAATAGTAAAATAGATTTCAATTAGTTCATTAAGTACAGTGATTATTCTCAAGATTCCATAGGTCAAATCTTCTGCTCCCCCTCTAATTATTATTTCTATGATGCTTATTATTAATTTTAATTTATAATCTTCCTTTTCAGTACCAATTGTAAATCAAAATCAATCAAGTACCAAAGATAATAATACTTAAAAGTATTAAGTGTAAATAACAAGCAATTGCATTAACAAAGAAAATTAATATAAGATCTAGAATTGAAATCGAATCCAAGTTACATCAGGTACCCTAGCTAGAAATTTAGCTTTTCATCATATCAAAATCAAACTCAAGTTTACTTGAATAAAAATTCAAAATCATCTTAACAATGAGTTCTAGAAAATAAATTCAAAGTATATGAGAAAAAGAATTAAAAACTCTGAAGAAACTATAGAGCCGAATGAATCCTCTCTTCAAATCTTCCAGATGCTCCAAACTCTCCTTTCTTGATTTCCAGCTTTCAAAGATGATTCTTTTTTTCTTTTCATTTCCTTTTTTTTTTGAATGTGTTTTAGGATTCTTAAATATGGCTAGGGCTAGGGTTAAGGTGATATTTTCTCCATGATTTTATTCTATGCATAATTCTTTTTATTTGGTATAGAATCTCTCCTCCTTTAGATAAGCTTCAAGCTACCACCAGCAATCTACTGCTTATGCTGCCCAATTTTTTTTTTATTTTATTCTGATATTCATGGTAAAAGAAGGAAAGGAGGCATGGTTAGTTAGAGGAGAAGGATTCCTTCCTTCTTCAGTCTTCCTAGGTCCATAAAATCTCCATAATAAAGTAAGGTTTCAGCTGCCCAAATCAGGTTTTCTAAGAATTGGTCCCAATTCTTTCCAAGTTTGCTCCTCATATAGAATTAATTTGGATTCTAATTTTTTTTTTTTTACAAGATAGCTCCTTGCCACTCAAAATTTATTGCCATATCGGGTCTCTATGCTAGGAAAAACTACGAAGAATCGGGTGTATCCAGTGTTTCTCATTATGTCTAACATTGTTACCAACTTCAACCTACTATAGCCACCTCATCTAAAATCTAAATTTGATTTTGCAAATTATGTTCCTTTCTTTCTTCTCTTAGAATTCTGTAGGATTTGATGTTACTCAATTTGGAGTCCTGTAGCTTGCCTTTTAGGTATCCTCATGCCAAAGTATCTAAAAATTAAATTGGTTGACTAGATGAGAGAGATTAACTGCTTGATTTATTTTTTGCACCTTTGATTTCTTTACTTGCTAATGATGTCAAAAAGAATGAGGTGTGGGGCCCATTGATATCTTGATTTGGTTATTCAGCTTCAAGATGAACTCTGATTTTGATGCACAACCCTGATGACTCCGGATGACAGACCCTGCTAAATTGGACTCAACTAATTTCACTTAATTTTGACGTTTAAAACATGGTTAAAACTAATTAGGTGTGACCTAGCTCAATTACCTGCAATTGACATAAAACATATTAGGTTCTTACATTTATTTAGTTAATTATTATACCAAATTCATCAAAATCATTAAAACTAATAATAATAATTACTATAAAAATGCAACACGTCAAATACCCCCAAACCTAAGTTTTTGCTTGTCTCCAAGCAAAAGAAAAGTTCAAATAAAAAATGGAGAATCTAAAACAAAAATTAATGCTAAAATCTTTATTTAACTTTAATACACTTAAGATCCATCTAGACATAAAGGAGTAATCTCTATCCAAATGCCATGGCTTAACTACCTCAACCTAAAACCGAAAGGCAAACCCATAAGCTAACCATTCCAAACTCATTCATACTCAAACAAAATCATGCACAATCAATAGCTACCCTGCTTCCTTTAGATTTTAATAAAGTAATTCAGTTCAAACATCCATCCATGCATGCAAAATCCTATCAGCCCATCTCCATTAGTGCAAACAACATCCTCAAGAAATCAATAGGATTTTTATGGGTTAAAAAAAAATTGAAAGCAAGCAATTTGAATGATGGTTATGGTCACATAAGTGAAAATAAATTAACCATAATAAATCAGAGCATACTCAATTACTTATACTTTACATCCCTTCCTTTATTTATTTTATTTTATACTTTCAGAGTAGTCTATACATTTTGGCACTCCTCCTTAAGTCATCATTTGCCTTTTTACGTGAATACCGACATTGGTCATAAAGGCACCCAGTTGCTTAGCAAGTCATATACTCAAAGTGCTTTGCATACTTATAATTCAAGTCACTAGTTGACGTAAAAGCAAACATGGGGCTCATGAATGCTCCTAGTTACTAGGCAACTTGAAACAACGGAGTAGATTATATTTTTTTTTTAAATAAAAGGAATACTAAAAATTTAGTATGCTTTAACTATTGTAATCAATTATTCTCAAACAATATGAATGGTAGATATGAGATAGGATGAAAAGAAAATACAAGGGATCAAAAAGGGTATAGCAAAGGAATGCCTTTATCATTTCTCTCAAATACATTGCCTATATTTCATTTCAACAAGCATAATAAAGCTCACAAGCAGGATTGGTGAAGCAAAGTAACTATCTCCTATACGAGATTTTATCTAAGTATTTACAAGTTTAAAATAGTCAATCACTGAATTTGACTTCCAAATTCAAAGCTTAGATAGCCAAACAATAACACAAAGGAAAAATCATCTCTCTCTATATCCTTAGAAGTCATCAGTGAATCAATATTTTATTTTATTATTTTTTTTAACAAAATAGTAACACGAGAAATACAAATGCACCCCCAAATTTGAATTGGACATTGTCCTCAATGACAAGATCACCACTACATATTATAGCAAGGCATTCTTAAAGGTTAGGGGTACTCCCCTTTATAGCATGCCTATGTGCTTGTACGAGTTTGCAACTTATCCTCAATCATTTTTTCTCTCTTGTCTTCTGCAATGTGCCTACAAAAAGTGAACAACATCCATTCAAACTTTGAAAATATAGTAAATATCAAAATTGACTCAATTCATAAAAGTAAAAAAAATAAAAAGCATTTTGCTTGGGTTGTCTCCCAAGAAGCGCTAGTTTATAGTCATTAGCTTGACTATCCCAATGCATTTTGTCAGTGATATGGAGATTTTTGGTTGCTCAAATCCTCCAACAATGTTTTTCTTCAACCTTTGCCCATTGACCTTGAAGGTCCTATCACCACTCTTCAGCTTAACAGCTCCATATGGAAAAACCTGTACAATCTCAAATGGACCGGAGCTTGTCTGGAAATAGCTTTAGGTGGGAGTTATACAGCAACACCTTTTGTCCTACTTGAAATTCACGTCTCACAATATGTTTGTCATGCCATTTTTTCATTCTCTCCTTATAAATTCTTGCATTTTCATATGCATGGAGGCGAATCTTATCAAGTTCATTAAATTGTAATAACCTTTTCTTCCCAGCAGCTTTCATATTAAAATTTAGCAATCTAGTTGCCCAATAAGCTCGATGCTCTAGCTCCATAGGTAAGTGGCATGCTTTTCCATAAACTAGGCGATATGGGGACATCCCAATTGGTATTTTGAATACTGTTCTATATGCCCATAATCACTACTACAAAAATGGCCTTTGGTAGTGCTTACTATGGCAGCGATTTTCGAAACTGCTGCCATAGCTCCTATAGTAGCGATTTTCATTAACCACTACTATAGATCGAACCTATGGCAGCAGTTTTTGTAACCACTATTATAGATCTGACATATAGCAGCGGTTACAAAAAATCACTATTGTAGGTCGGACCTATAGCAGTGGTTACAAAAAATTGCTGTCATAGGTCGATCTATAGCAGTGGTTCATTGTAACCACTACCACAAGTCAGACCTATAGCAGCAGTTAGTAGGAACCATTGCTATAATCTGATTTATGGCAGTGGTTAATTATAACCGCTGCCATATTTTTTTTAAATATTATATAATTTTAAAATTTAATATCCATCTTCATCATTCATTATCTAAATAATTATTATTAGAGTATCATTACAAAAGATCTCCTCGATCCAATGGCCCTAGCTTCGTCGATCAGAAAAATTTGATTTCGATGACCATGAATGACGATGCAATGATCTGATAGATGGAGACCTCCAATGGATCCAAAAATTTTCAACAATGATCTTGATGATGTTTGTAGTGTACTATCAAAGTTTCACTTCAATCGGATATCATTATCTTGATCAATTTAGTATAGATTACTTTTGGTCATTAAATGATAAACGAGTGATCAAAGGATTAAACGATATCCGATTATGAGATAATTTTTTTTATAAATGATCTTGGCTACTACTTTAATCATTTTTTATGATGATAATTATAAAATTCAACTCATGACATGAAGAATGATCAAAAGCTTTACGTCTCCTAATAACCATTCTGAAACTTCACTGGTTGTTATGCTCGTGCTTTTGCAATATCTGCTTAACATGAATAGTTTATATGAAAATAATTTAAATTTTATTATCAACATCATATAAAATATTTAAAATTATAATAAAAATTATTTAACCAAAAAATTATCTCACAATCGAACGTCGTTTAATCCTTTGATCGCTTGTTTCTAATTTAACGGCCGAAATCATTCCATACTAAATTGATCATGATAACGATATCTAATTGAAGTGAAACTTTGATAATATGCTACAAACATCATCAAGATCATCATTGTAGATTTTTGGATCCATCGAAGATCTTCATCTATCAAATCATCACATCGTCGTTCGTGATCATCGAAATTAAATTTTTTTGATCGATGAAGTTAGGGCCATCGGATCGAGATGACCTTTTGCGGCAACATTCTAATGATAATTATTTAGATAATGAATGATAAAGATAGATATTAAATTTTAAAATTATATAATATTTAAAAAAAATAAAAAAATTATTTTTCACCTATGGTAGTGGTTATGAAAAACAGCTACTATAGATCTACAACAGTGGTTATAGAACCGCTGCCATAGATCTATGGCAGCGATTTTTGGGTAACCTTCCCTACCCTTCCATCAGAATGGGAGAATCATGCAGTCCAAGAGTATACGCACACTCAAGCCGCGAGTCTATGGCCAATCGTGTGCATACAGATAGATAGTTAATTCTTTAAATCTTAGTAGATAACTTAAATTTATATTTGTTTTAACCATATTTTGATAAATTTATTTTATTTTAATAGCTGAGAGATATGGAGTGATTGGCCCAATCATAGCGAGATCTTTCGATCCAGTAGCCGCATGTGACACAGATGGGCAGGTTGTATAACAACTGCGATCGAGCATATTTTTTATAAATATTAATAATACCTTAGTATATCTAATTAGTATTATAGTATTTTTTTAAAAAAAATATTTTAATTTATATATTTACAGGATCAGTTAGATGTGCTTCTCTTGGGCCCCAGTACACGATCTGTCCTGAAAGCTTGGGCTTGAGCACTCTGGAGGATCCGATGCAGGCCCGACATACGCCGCTGAGCTACTGATTCCAAGGAGAAGCAATACTCCTCATAGACTTTCAGTATCGTCAGTCAAGAAGGAGCTTGAGGCGTTGGCATGCGCAGATCATTCTACATGCA